>JABUQX010004025.1:12500-15000 GCA_015478945.1 Trachelipus rathkii | reverse complement strand
TTTTAGCTCTATCATATTATTATTATATTATTATCATCCTACTCTCTCACGTGCCGTTCAATGCAGCGTGAGACCCTCATTTATATTAGTTGATTATTATTATTATTATCTATTAATCATATTATTATTATTATTAATTTATCTATTATTATCTATTATTATCTATTATTATTATTATTAATTATTATTATACAGGATTCCCGGAGCGTATTCCTACTTCTTCCACGCTCTCCTATTCATTTATGCTCCAACATTGTAATTTCTTCTAAAGACATATTTTTTCCGCTCTCTCTGCTCTCTCTCTCTCTCTCATCTCTCTCCTCTCTCTCTCTCCTCTTCTCCTCTCTCTTGCTCCTCTCTCTCTCTCTCTCCTCTCTCTCTTCTCTTCACTCTCCTCTCTTCGTCCTCTCTCTCTCTCTCTCTCTCTACTCTCTCTCTCTCTCTCTCTCTACTCTCTCTCTCTCTCTCTCTCTCTCTCTCTCATTGCGCGTCACTACTCTCTCTCTCTCTCTCTCTTTCTCTCTCTCTCTCTCTCTGAGCTTAACACTAGGTAGGCGAATGGTCCTGATGGTATTCATCCTGTGGCTCTCAAATCTTTCGACCTTTCACCCTGCCTTGGTATGTTATTCCATCTCGGTCTTTCTACTTCGACTTTCCCTTCTTGATAGAAACGTGCCCTCATTGAGCCTATCCAGAAAAGAGGGGAACCCTCTCCACCCTCCAACTCTCATCCTATTTCTTTAACTTCTGTTGTGCTTCTGAAGTTTTAGAATCTATCTTTAACGTGAAGATTTGGAAACACCTCAATTCTTCTAATCTTACCTTTGATCGGCAGTTTGGTTCTCTTAAGAAGCGCTCTATTGGTGCTTTTCTTTCTCTTTTTTCTTATTTTTGGTAATCTTTCTTTCGGCTTTTCGTATCAAAAACTTTTGATAGAGTTTGGAACAAAATCGTGATTTCTAAACATCCCTCCTTCAGTATCTATCCTTCTCTCTGATTTCCATCCCGGTTGTTCCGTAGGAGCTGTTGTAGACGGTCATAATTCATCCTTTAATTCTATAAATTTCTGTTTTATCTCCCACTCTCTTTCTACCATTCATTTTTGAGCTTCTCTCAATTACATCTTTACTTATCCCATCCTATGTCGACGACTTCACCCTTCATTACTCCCTTCATTTTGATAGACCTCCCTCCTAACATCTATTAGCACACGTTGAGGAGGGAACCTTAGAACAACTAACCTTTCATCATTTTTGAATATATAGTTGGGACATTGAGAACAAGGTTGTTTTCAATTCCTCAAAAACTCGATTCCTCCATCTTTCTATTCGACATAATCTTATATACAACTATTACATTTTCTTCGAAAACACGCAAATGAAACATTGGCCTGTTCTTAATATTCCTGGTGTTTCCATTCATCGTGGCCTTAATTAGTAGGATCACATTATTTATCTTTATATAAAGCTTCTAAAAGGTTGATCGTTCACAATTTCCTCATGCCACCGCAGTTACTTGCTCTTTATAGGGGTCGTTGGCCCTTGTATGGAGTATGTCCACTCATCTGGGGTGATTCCACTTACACAGCTCTCCTTGAAAAAGTGGAGTCAAGGATTTTTCTTCTTTTTAATTCTATGCTTTCATTCCCTTTCATCAGTCCTTTTTTTATCCGTCGAATTATTATTGCATCACTCTCTATCACAAGAGACGTTGCTCTTCTGAATTCTTTAATCTCATACCCCATCAATTGAGAAGGGTTAGTGTGACTCGCCTTTCAACACAGTCTCATCTTTTCTCTATGAACCTCTCTGATCACATACTTTACCTGCTGTGCTCAATCTTACATGCACCCCACTTGTAAAGTCTGAAAACACCCTCATTATCTATTTCTCTAACTACCTTTGACATACACTCTTTCAAACGGCGTGTAGTGGGACATGTCAAACTTTAAATTAGATCTGTTACTGGAAATCGCCAAATCTGGTGCAATTAACTAGGCCTTTTGCCTTTGATCACCATAGGATATAATATATATATATATATATAAATATATATTATGTATATATTTAAAAATTTTTTTTATTGTTTACATATATAGATATATATATATTATATATATATATAGGTATATATATATTAAATATATATATATATGATATAATATGTGGTTGGACTTCCGTTAATATTAGGTTAGGTTAAGTTAGGTTAAGTTTGGTTAGGTTAAGTTACCCAAAAATTTAATGTATTTACCATAAAATTATTAAAATAATGAAACATATTATTGATTTTCGCTCCTGGAGTCAAACGCTTATAAATAGCCTATATATATATATAATATATATATTATAATATATATATATTATATATATATATATAATATATATATATATATATTATATTATATAATATATATATAATATTAATATATATATATATATGAGGGAACCAACGATTCAACTCGTACATATTTTGAAGAAGAAATGAGATACTATCTAGGAAA
>JABUQX010004025.1:5000-7500 GCA_015478945.1 Trachelipus rathkii | reverse complement strand
AGCTTCTATGAAGGATTATCCAGACGCTATGCACAGTTAAGATCGTCTACGAAGGAAAGATTATACATCTTAGGTCATGTTTAACATTAATTGAAGCCCATTCCTTCTACTTACATTCATTGTTTGCCCATATTACTCTTTATTCATAGTTGTATTATATGTTTAAAATATATCTATCAAAGACATGTATCATATCATTGCGATTTGTTTCTCTCCCTTCATATATCCAAATATTATATATTATATATATATATATATATATATATATATATATATATATATATATATATATATATATATATATATATATATATATATATAGTATATATATTATATATATATATTATCCCAATAATTGTGATAGACCCTCTTGAAAAAGGTAAAAATCATTAAATTTTACAAATCTGTGTTACGCACAATATCTCACAAATTGCGATGTGATACGCAAAAAACCGATTACATTTTGAATCAGCACATCAATAATCAATTGCGAACCCCTTCCAAGAAATTTCATGTTTACCAGTGTTATATACAAAGTAATAAAACAAACGTAAATAAAACTATTTCTTACCTAGTAGCAAACCATTCACGATATTAAAATAATTAAATGAAAATTGAAAGTTTCGTAGTCAAAGATATTAAATAAACTCATTTGATAAGCTCTAAGGTTAAAATGACAACATTAGCAGTCTCCATTTTCAGGATAACCTATTTCTTGTGCGTTTTATAAATATTTCCTCCTGCTTCTAATATCTTTCACTTTCGGAGCGATACGGTGGATCTGAAAGGTATTTTATTGTAGTTTTTTCAAATCATAAAAACTATTTCAGGTTTTGATCCACAGTTGAAGAATATTCATTGTCTCACTGGTCAAAAGTAGGAAAACTTATTATATTTGTTTATTTCTTGATTTAATTCCGTATGTAGCCTTTTACTTTATGTACAATAATCACATCGTCAGAAGAATGGACTTTCTTTTTTCACTCTCACTTTTTTTTCTGTATGACGATTTTGCTGCCACAATTTCTTTAAAACAACCATTAAAGAAGTGAAAATGGAAACTTCAGCTTCACTTTCCCCACTACGTGATCTCGTTTCAGCAGCAAGAGTCAGAGCTGAATTTTCATGCATTTCTTTCCATTGCCTCAACGACAATATTTTTTACTGATTCATTTGATTCCATGATGAAAATTAGCTTGAAATCGCAGGATCTAAGAAAGTACGCTACACACAAAGTTTTTATCACATAGAAAGAAAGTCTTTTTCTTACTGATTTCTTAAGCTCTTCAACGAGTGTATTATTCCAATGAAGCTTTTGCTTTTAATTGCCTTATAAATATAGATTTATTGCTAAAATGGAAGGGTTCACTTGGGCGACTGTTACTTTACGTTTAATGCTTGTTTTTCTGATGTTGTCAAATGGCTCAAGTAAATGGAATAATTTTTGCCACTGAAAATCAGTTAACATTTTCTGATTGCATTCAGCGGCAGCCGTTTTTAATTTAAATTGGGGAATTAAAAAAGGGGGGGGGGGGAACTTTTGTTCAAATAATCTTTTAAGCATGTCATAAGTTCTGTTACACGTTGCAGAAACGTCTTGAATTAATTAATGCTGTTTGACATTCAGCTGCATCTTTAAAGTTTTAAGCTTTGCAGCTGCCGTTGCTGAATGGGGAAAATGAGAGGATATGCTTCTGTAAGTAAATAAAATATCTTTAACAGACCTCTGACATAATATTGAATCGTGAATGCATAGTTGCAACATGTGAATAAAACATGAAATTGATAGCATGCCACTCTCCCTTATACCAGCTACCATGTTTGGTCCATTATCCCGTATCACTAAATGAATTCTATTTTTTGAATATTGAAAATGTCAAAGGCCCTTATAGGATCTGACAAATGACAAAGATTTTTGCCATATGGCTACAAAATTTGGCTATATTTTTATTTTTTTTTGGAAAATAAGTTCTAAAATTTCAATTTTAAATTGAAATAACTTTCCCTTATGTTGACGTAATTATTGTTTATAAAGCTCAATATTCGGCCCGAATAGTTCGGCAAAAAGCCGAATACCGAATATTCGGTATTTTGGCCGAATAGGCCGAATACCGAATACTTACCGAATATTCGGCACATCCCTAATATATATTATATATATTATATATATATATATATATATATATATATATATATGATATATAATATATATATATATATATATAATATATAATATATATATATATATATATATATATATATTATATATATATATGAGAAAATTCTTTTTATTTCCCTTAGAATTGCATGTGAGATGTAATATACTAGAGAGAACTGAGAGATATGTTTAAGAGAATTAGGAAAGATAGAGTTGATTTCACCTTTGTATAAGTTTTAAATTATTATTATAAGCATACATATATGATCATAAAATTTCATTTTATCAATATTTAAAAGTTGGTTAATAACCTCTAATTTTTATTTACGAACTAATTCCAAT
>JABUQX010004024.1:52500-64065 GCA_015478945.1 Trachelipus rathkii | reverse complement strand
GTTATACTTGAGTATATGCGGTACGCCCTTCCTTGCTATGATGGCTATATTATGTTTTGTAATTTATTGAGGAAAAAAAAATGGTTTTTGTTGAGTTTTGTGTTGATTATTGGTAATTCCAATGAAAATTATAGTTGTAACAATAATTGGTGTTAGGTGGGTAGTTTTGGGAGACCGGAGGGATGCAGGATTTTTGTATAATATAGTCGGGATGGACAAGCAACAATATCTTCCTCTACCATGAAGGGGTGCTAAATTATAATGTAAGTGTGTGTTTTCACATCCGAGGAGAGATCCTACAAGGTCAAAAATTCTTCCTGATGTTTCTTTAGAAGCCGATATTGCGTAATTTTTCTGTGAAGTATTGCGACACGCAAATAGCAGGCGCGTTTGTGAAATAACACTGGGGAGCCAGTCAGATGTTCTGGTAATCTTTTACATCTTATTTTGCTAGACTCATCTTTTCAGCACGATCTACACATTGATCAAAAGATGCTATTCGTAGTCGTAACCAGAAAAAACTAATAACAGAGTATAAGAGAGAGTAATGTGGGCAATGAATATTGATGGTGGAGACCCTGAGTTTTTTCTCGGAACATCACCCCGACCCCGTACCAAGGGAGAAGCTATAGCAATTAAGTAATACATAGTCTGGTAGTCCCTTATCAGACCGAAATTTTAGGAAGAATAATAAGCCAGAAATACGAGTATATAGAACGAGTACAATTACTAAGTAGAGCATGTTGATATATAAAAGAGTGTATTATATTTGTATATTGATTACTCAAAGATAACAGAATAAAAAAATACATAATAAGTTTTAGTATTTAAACTATGATACCTTTGAGCCCTATATATGGTATATATACGTTCAGCCCTAGGACTCCTCTTTCTAATCAGTAATCATCCTTTGTAGATATAGGGATATTCTGATATATATATTCAGGCATATTTTTAGATGAAGGTCTTTTGCTGTTTTACTCACCACCCCAGTGATTTTTTAGATAAATAATATATAAATTAAGTATAAACATAACATTTTCTATAGCTAGTTTATGATCGCCTACCCAGTGAGATACGGAACATAACTGAATACTAATGTGACTCACTAACGTATACATACTCTCGAGATATATATATAGGTGAGCCTCTAGAATCACTATATAGTATATTATACTATACTATATCTATATATATATATACCTTATATATATAACATATATATATATAATATATATTATATATTATATATATATATATATAAATCATTATTATATAATTATATATAATATATTTAATATAATAATATTATATTATTAGTATATATATATTTAATGTATAATATTAATATATATATATTAATATAATATATTATTTAATATATATATATATATATATTAATATAATATTATATACTATATATTATATATATAATATATATAATATATATATATATATAATAATATTAATATTATATATATAATTTTATAATTATATTTTAAAAAACTTCTTTCATGAAATTAATTCTGCGGTTCTTTCCCTGGGTGGTTATTAATATATATATATTTTTTTTATAATAATTATATATATATATATAATATTAATATATATTATATATATTAAATAATATAATATATATATATATATATATATATATATTGTTATATATAATATATTGTTTTCATATTTTAAATATAATAATAAATTCCACATAAAACTCAAGTCTAAACTTGTAAATTCTAATTTAAATAAATACATGGTTCAAGTCAAAATTAATTCATCGGATAGAAATATTCTAAGATAAAATAAAATAAATATAAGTAAAAATATTTGGAAGTACGCTGGCGTGTGCAATGAATGCGGAGACGAAACACATCAACAACCTATTATATATTTGAAGTTGGGTGTACCATTACTATTAGAAATGTTCAAAGTGTCATCAGAAACGTACCAATGCTATCAAGGAGAAATTCTAGATTTCAACGAAAATATTAATAATCGGCTGAACAAATACGGCAATTCTACTCAGTGTTCCAACTTCTAGTAAATTTAGGGTTGAAATGTGATACCGTGGAAAAAAAGAAACCACTTATTTCTCATAACGGAAATAAGATAATAGCTCACATTTGTCATTATGCGTAACAACTTATAACCGACTAATGTTACTAAGCGGTGAATTGGCAACTTAACCACTAAAGGCTCAGCACGACTCTCTCTCGTGGTGACAGACACGGCAAATCATCGCAACGCGGGTACCCACGACGAGTGTTTATAGCCAGGCAGGCGCGCCGTCTTCACACTACGACCTTCAACATCCGCTACCACGACCGTGAGCCTACGCTATCTCTGCGTGTGCACACACGCACCAATAAAGTCATTATATATACAACACTCATGCTCGTACGGCACAAAGTCACTCACTCCGCAGCACGCACAGCTGACAGCCATCTCTATAAGAAAATAAAACATTTCTCAGCGCAATCCATTAAGCTCTTACACACTCGTTGGAAATATGAAAAACTAAGGAATTTCGACCTAGTTTGGCAGCGCTCACCGCACCGCAACCGCACCGACCTGGTGCATCGGCCAACCCTACATTTGAGCATAACGCAAACAATATATGTGTTTGTTGAATGAGAGTTTTCAATTGAGACTTATCCTTACTACTGCCAACACTTAGTCATAATAGCATAATTCTAATATATGGATTAAATAGAACATTAATAAAAAATAACTTAACTTATTGCACATATGAATAAACTAATTTTTTTTTTCATACTCTTTTCCTATATAATACTTATTTATATAATTTATTACTCTTACTCTCTCACTCTCTCTCTCTACTATCTCTCTTCTCATATCATTCTCTCTCGTATCTTTCTTCTTTCATCCGTGTAGTAACGATATCGTACGATTCGTCTACTTCTCTATACTCTCTTCGTACGCTCTCTCTGTTTGTGTATATGTCTGATTATATATATATTTATATATTTATATATATAATATATATATTATTAAATAATAATTATATGAGTAATAAGTTATATTATATGAACAAAATAATTATTTAACTAAAAGAGTTATTTTAAAAAAAAAAGAGAAAATATATTAATTATTGGAATATATAATCATATTTTTTACACATTTATATATAATATTCATTTTATGTTATACTTATATTTTATTATATGTATAATTATATCTATTAATACATATTTATCAACAAAATGAATCTCCCTAATATTCTACAAATATAAACTTAAACAAGATTTTTTATATATATTATATATTTTTTTATTTAAAACTTCTTACTAACTTGATTATATCGTATTATTGCCACGGAAAGTGTTATATAATTATACAATGTATATATATATGTGTTGCTATTTTAATAAAATTAGTAAATTTATTAAAAAAATTCATTAAACAAAAACTAATCTTCAAATCACTTTTAATACTATTTCAACTAAAAAAAAATATAATAAATAATAAGTAATATATATATTAAGTTCTCGAAGGACATAAACAAAAAAGAATAAGATATAATTTAAAATAATCGTATATAATCAAGAAATATACGTAAGGTTCTTCAAATAGGTTATTCTAATAACTTTCCTTTGAAGTGTCAGTATTTTATATATATATATATAAGGTAACTCAGTTTCCAAAAAGTTTATAAATACTGTAAGTTAAATCTATTTTCTGTACTTATTTTCATATAAATTTTTGTGTATTGATTTACTCCGGAAAAAATAGAAATAACACCTCACTTAATAAAGTATTGCTATTTACTGACAAAATCTCTCACAGTCCGTAATTTATTCTCTGATATATATTTACAAACACGCTATGCCGTATGGTTTATTTCCGATCTAAAAAGATAGAAACGAATGCCTTAAAAAAGGAACAACAATCAGTTGTTCTTATACTTAGTGTTATTTTATTTCTCTCAGACGCTACTGCTCAAAGGTGATGGGGGACTATATTAAACGCCTTGTTAATAAATAATAGTTAAAGGCTCTTAATGTTCTTAATATTAGTTCGACACCAAATATATAACTAACAACACTTCTAATAACTACTGAGAAGGATCTCGGCAGATGAATCTTTTATATAGATTAAATACATTTATCCTCATAATACGTTTCACTTATTAAATCTTCATATGAGTTTAAAAATATAATATATAGTAAAGATATTCTACCCCTATTGCTATTAACTATAGTGATATAACGCTATTAAATTTACTCAATATAATTTAGGCATCAACATACTCACATATTTATATATATTATATATTATATATATATATATATTTAATATATATATATTATATAAGTATTAATAATTGAATTTCATAAATATATACCATTTACTTATCACCACTACTTAAGATATATATATGTGGTATATATATATTATAGTTTTTTTGGGGTTCTATTCGGTTAGGTAGACAAGGAGTCATGGAAAGGGAATGCTAGTTTAAGCTGTCACGGATTAAAATAGGAGAGTTAAATAAAAGAGCATTGACGTAAGATCGAAAGGAAAAGTCGCCAGTGACCATACCACCAATAATTTATATTATGCTATGCTAACAACTTCTCCGTGTAACAGCTTTATTAGTGAGAGCTACTTATACGTGGAGCAAGATATAATCTAATTTAACATTAAAAAAGACAGACCAATTTATTTTCTCTTATAAAAAGAAGAGAAGACTTCACCAAAAGAAACCGCATAATTAGAAGGGATAAACTGGCACTTAACATCTGTTTACAGAGTGTTTATAATATTCATTTATGTCTTTATTTATGCTAATTACCTTTCTTATACTTCATTTAGTATCCACACAGGCTTGGAATTGGTTGTTATTTATGATTATGTGTCTGTCTTAGCGATCAGCAAGATCTTTCCTAACCAACTGTATATATCCTTATCTATTCGAAATTATACCGCTTTAGAAATTTTTAAGTCTGTTTTATCTGCTATTATATTATTACACCTTTCTTTTTCGTTCTTTTGCCACCTGGAAACGTCAAACTCATCATTATCAATTTTTACATTTTTGACTCAAAATTGAGTACTTTTCCCTTTGGTTCTCCCAGCCGGTTTGATTCCCATGGATTAGCACCTCATAGTCTTAATCATAATACAATCCATTATTATTAGCAAACGAATACTATTATTAAATATCATATACCATATTCCTACTAAGGAATCATGAAGCTCAAATCTTTTTTACTACCTTATATAACACTTTCGTTTTTTATTCTCTAATAATATATAACCCGAACCACAACACTAAAAAAAAAAAATGATAAGTTCGTATCCCACAAAGCAATTCGTCCGTGAGGATTTTGGAGTGTTTTATGTATATGTGAATCAAAAATATATTTAATATCGAATACCTACATTCCAGGATGTCATAAAATACTCTCGACCATGAGCTGAACGCAAAACACTACATTGCAAATTAAACATCATCCATTTTTTGAACCTTTGTTACGTGCATTCCCATGGCTTCATTGGATAAACATTAACACAAGTAAACAACATACGCGTCATGCAAAACCAGGAGACACTCAAACAGACTTTAGCTCATCATTATGTTTAATGTTTTACTTAACAACAATTCTTCATAGCTTTACCTCCCTAAAGTTCATGCGTCTTGCCATTATCCCTTCAGAGGAATATATCAAAATAACATATCCCATCCCTTCATTCACATCCGATTACCGATTTCTCCTTTCCAATCCGAGAGCATCTACTATCATACAATGACTCTCAAATAACACATAAATCTCTCGCGGAATACAAATATGCTCATCCTCATCCAAACCACTATGCAGACCGGATGAAGACAGGAACAATCAGTCACACAGTTAATCACAGGTCTACAAGCCTCAAGTTTAACGTGGCTATTT
Source organism: Trachelipus rathkii (assembly GCA_015478945.1). Taxonomy (NCBI): domain Eukaryota; kingdom Metazoa; phylum Arthropoda; class Malacostraca; order Isopoda; family Trachelipodidae; genus Trachelipus; species Trachelipus rathkii. The sequence goes on along the minus strand of JABUQX010004024.1, from coordinate 58,144 downwards.
CCGTCTGAATACGACACTCACCACATACTATGAAATAAAACTAACATAATAACATTATCTCTACTACAGGTATAAAGACTCTCGCAGATGTAAATCTTTAGATATTATAAACTCACCGTACCTATTTTTAAATCTCAATGGTTCTTAAAATAGATAAGAATAGATTCACCCATACACTAGGTTAAGTACGCTATAAATTATCATATTAATTTGGCACCACATCCACTTGATACTTAACTATATATTATATAATATATATATATAAATATATATTTTTAATATATTATATATATTATATATATTATATTATAAATATATTTAATATTATATATATATATTATATATTTAATAATTATAATATATTATTATAGGTTAATCGTAGAAGAATGATAATGAGATAAGTTATTATGTATTGAACTCAAATAATTAGTATATTATGTAGATAGGTATTATTAATTATTTCGTGGGGGAAATTTTAATTTTACGTCAAGAAGATAGTTTTAAAATTAAAATGAGAGACTATTTCTAAATATGTTGGAGGAATTTTCTCTGTCTATTATTTATACAACTTTTTAATTAATTATCTGGGATTAGGGGATTTTTATTTCTGTAGTCCCAGTTATTATTCATAATTATTTACAACTCTTATTAATTTATCTCTCCTCCCTGATATTTCTATATAATAGTTAAACATATTATAAAATATGGCTAGAATTAGCTTTATTATACATATTTATGTTTATTTTATTTTTTAAATAATACTCATAGCTATTTATATATTACCTTTCAAAACTTTACAAATGTCAATAACGATATATACATTTGGTATTAATTGCTCATGACCATTATGCTTTAAATATTTTCATGTCAGTTAATTGTATTATAATAATAACTTCCCAATTAAATACAAATTATCATATTTGGAAATCTTGTTGAGAGAGATAGACTAATTAATGCCTTTCGATTTATATGTGAATAATTATTATTGGTTCGTCCGTTAAACTCATTCTCATTGATTCAATTTTCGCTCATTTTGACGACAACCTTACAGTATAACTCTTAATTTTAATACTATTCTCACTGTTTCTATCTACTCTATTCTTAATTTAAATAAGTTATTATGAATTATTATTATTAATATGAGTAAAATAACTGTCCAGAAATGAACACATTTTTTAATACTAATACGAATTCTTAAATCATTAATCTATGTTATTCAATTAATTTTGAGAGTTAATTACGCCGCAGCAAGCTCAGTAATAATAAATGAAAATCTCCCTCCTTACTTATAAAAGAACTTAGTCTACATCAAATGTAATTCAACATTAATATCTATTTTAATTATTATATTAATAATTGTGTGGAAATAGAGCTGAAGCTGTCTATGCAATAAACGTTTGATAAGACAGGTACAATAATTAATTTTGTCTACATCATAGTTTATATTAATATAAAGGTCTTAACAATAGCCTCATATGTTTATAACGTATGTGATATTTTTCTGTCGACACCAAATAACTAACTCATAACAACTTTCAATTAACAGGTTATATAGGACTCGCCAAGATTTGATCTTTTAGATAAACACTTTTATCCTCACTGGTTATTTCCTTATATATATATTCTCTCTCAATGTTTAATATAATTTAGTGGAAAGTGAATATAGATTCAACCCTTATGCACGTTAGTACGCATATATTTCTCAAATTTTTTATTATTTTATATTTTTTATGCTACTGAAAGTTTTGTCATTTTTTATATTAATTATCCGGAAAGGATATTTATAATAAAATATTAAATGTTTATAATATTTGTAATAATATTATTGTATTTATTTTTATTATAATTTTACTAAATATAATTTATTATATATATATTATGTTATTATAAGTTGTTTGTATTTAATTCATTATTCTGATTATGATTATTTATCATATAGTTCATTCTTATTTATTATATTTATTTAATTAATTATTATGATTGATTTATATTCAGTGTGTTAAAAGTATTTATTTTGATATAAATGTATATATTTAGTTAAATTTAATTTAAAAAAATATTTAGTTTATTCTTTCATCGTATAGATCTTTGGGATTTTGCTGTTATATTTATGCAAATAATGAAGCTTTAATATGATTTTAATCACTTATAGTTGATATGTATATATATATATGAGAGAGGTAAAAGTATAGTTTACCAAAAATATAATCTATAAAAGTTTGGTGAATGGGTTGTTATTAAGGTTTTACTTAGACACAAAATTGCTAGTAACTCTTTATAACTTTTACATAGTATAATATCTCTATTATATGTCTTTTATTTATATGATATTCCCCTATCACTTATATAGTGACATCATCAAAATAATTCTCACCAGTTCTCAAAGATGAACTGCAACAAGATTTTTTGTTATTATATATATTATTTTTATTTATTCAATAAAACTTCTATATCTAACGTGTTATTCGTTTGGGCCACGAAAGGTGCTCGTCATATATAACTAAGTTGTTCGTTGTAGGCACATTGAGTGGTCAATAAGAAAAATTAGAATAATTGGGAGTGTAATTCCACGTTACATCCGACATAAGGTCCAGTTAAAATCTCATATGTAATCATTTAACCTTTAAACATCACAAAAAAAAAAAAAGAAGTAACAGAAGGAGCGATTAAAACGAAATGAGATAATACAATCTGAAATTGGCTCAGTCTATACACCATTACCTAGCACAGTGTAACAACGACTGAGAACATCAAAATACTAGGCCTAACTAACGCAGTTGAGTCTAGTTCCGTTACTAGCGTTACAATTTTACACCAGTTTAACGATCAAAAGTTAACTGATAGTCAAACACAAAGAGTCTTCTCATCAATCCCTACGTTCAATACTCCCTATATTTGGTTTTATCCCGGGTAACATACATAGGCAGTACCCCTACATCTGAAAAAGGATGTCACTATTTTTTCAAGAACAACCTAACGAGGCACCACAAATTTAACGGAAAATTCAACCATCTACTCAGACTAGAGATCTGGTTTTATAGATCTCTAAGATTTGGGAGAATATCTTTTCGATTAGTACCAGTCACAGAATCTACATAACGCTGTTCACCAATCTTTCATCTAAGATATACACTCCAGCTGTATTTCTTTAAGATATCTCCGAGCACCAATAGTATAACTTAACAACACTCCTACGGAGGCTCGCAGATGAATCTTGATTAAACTGTTCGTGCATCTCATCCGGTTCCTTTTATATCTCTCAGATTGGTTAAAAAAAAGGAATAAGAGAATTCAAATCCTCTTTCTTGATTTTTTCCCCTTAATTTCTGTATCACTTTCTGATAATTCAAATACTCGCATCACAACCATTCTATGACCTCACAGTAAAATCCTGTAACAAACCAAACTTAAAGTAAACTATTTAGTTCTATGATTGCTATTTTCCTTTAATTTCGTCACTTTTAAAACTTACTACTTGGTAATATTGAAAAAATATTGGTGAAATACTCGATAAACCCTGAGTTTTATGAAGAAAAATATCACTTATTTAATTAAATTTTTATTATGCCCTAGGAAGAATAAAATGCAATTAAGTTGTGAGATATCCACTTTGACGGTAAGAAATAGAAGAACGTTATTTATGTGGTAAATTTGAATGATATAGAATCTATTATGTAAGGTTATTGGTTTGTAAGTCTTGTTTTTCTGAGATATATTAACTGCGCAGAATCAAAGACTGTGTTTCATCTTTTTCTCATAAAAATAGAGGAAAGAAATATTAATTTGAGGATAGTTTAAGAAAATGAATTTAAAATGTATGACAATATAGTTTATAATATTCAGTTTTAATATTGTGAGTTTAATAAGTCGTAAATATCGTTTTGAGCATCATTTCACGATAAGCTCAACTCGAATAATATAAGGATCTTCTCACACATGATAATTAATGTTAGCAGGAAATCAATGGTTAATGGAAAACTAGGGAAATGTGTAGTCGGTATATATAATACTTAGAGTCTAATTATCTTTATGAATACACATACTCTCTCTCAGCTGTTAGTCGTTTGCACGAAATGGTATTGATTCATCCTGTTTATGACTCTTATGAGTTTTTTAATAATATATATATTGAATAGAGAGATTACCCTGAGTGGTAAAGCAGCAAAGTGCAGCAGATCCCTTTTCAAAATAATACCTAGGAAAAAGAGAAAAGAGATAGGAATAGGAGAGTTCGGTGAAGTGACTGATAAAGTGTTAGAATCATAAGGTATGACGTGAGCTGTGGACTCCGTGCTTATAGAGAGAGCATAGAGAAATATATTGTCATGCGGAAAAAGCTATCTAAAACACACGTCTTATATGTGAGTAACTGGCTCTTTTGTAGAATAAAGCATGACAAGGTGCTTAAAGATATATCCTGAGGCTGACTTATGGCAGAATATCCTATTTTTGCGCTTCAAAATGTTGTATTTATGTATTTATATAAAATACATTATATATATATATATATATATTATATATATATATAATATATAATATAATAATATATATATATATATATTATATAATATATATATATATAAATTTCTATGATATTTATATATATAGAAAGGCCGATTATTTTAATGCTCACAGTATGTAACTAGAGAACGGCAGGTCCTACAGTTAACAAATTATATATTTGGAATCAGCCGAAATCTAAGGATGGGATTTACTTTTTTTTTTTTTTTTTTTTTTTTTTTTTGACTTATTCATCGAATATATTTTAAAAATATTTCCCCCCCCATTTACGGGGCTCGAGCCGACGGGGACAGTTAAATAATACCAAAGTGTTTTGGAAGTAAAATTATCTTTTTTTTTGAACTAAAGGAATACCATAGGTAAATCGCAAAGATGGGCAGGAGTCGGGTCTCTCGGCTCCCGGTGGACCGACGGGGGGACTAATTCCCCCCTCCGGGATGTCTCCGGAACCCCCGCTCTTTGGTCTTGGTTGTCGCGGGGTTCCTCCGCGACCATCCCCTCCGGGGGTATGAAATGTCCCCCTCTCTGTCCCCCCCGGGCTCGAGGGCCCCCTAAATGGGAAATAAATTTTTTTTAAATTTTTCGACGAATAAAAAAAAAAAAAAAACTTAAAATTGTCCGCTCTTTAGTATATATATTATATATAGAGAAGTCACTCTTATAGTATAGTAAGTTATGTTATTAAAATAGGGTAAAATAACAATAAAAATATTCTTAGTATATATATAAATTTTATAGAGAGGAAGAACTTTATGTAAATGATTTAGGTGATAAGTGTAAAATAGAGGAGAAGTTGAATATAAATTTGTTATAAATAGTAGTGGTTATATAAAGTAACCTTAGATATGTGTTTTTATAATACTATCAAGTATAGGATCATCACGGACTATGAGTAGTGCAAGATTTTAAGGTGAATTACGTTGTAATATAGTAAGCTATTTTATCTACTAATTATAAAAATGATCTGAAGAAGAGAGCCATCTCTAAAATGCACAGAATATAATAGCTTATACTATTTTTTTTTTTTTTTATTATCTACATTTTTATGTTTCATGTGTGACACACGGCGTGCCATAAGAACAGACCTCTCAGTGCGGTAAATAATAGAGAATAAATGTCTAAC
>JABUQX010004024.1:37500-40000 GCA_015478945.1 Trachelipus rathkii | reverse complement strand
TATAATATATAATATATCATATAATATAATATATATACTATCTATATATATTATATATACATATATTAAATATTATATATATATATATAACTAGAATTAATTCAGTAGTTCTTAACTACAAATAAATTGCAACTATGGCTCTTAAAAATTTTGCATACTTCTGCAGCGGCTCGTGAGCTGGACCTCCTGGGGTGGAAAACCATGGCCACAAGGACATGAAGAGGAAGAACGTGTAGATATTTAGTTACGGTGTTGTTAATTACATAATAATAAATGTGTTTTTCTTACTTATAAAAGCATGCTTTTGTTATCGCCACTAAAGTTACTATGCCAAAATAAATTAGCTCTCGATCAGGCACCACGGCCGGCGAAAAGGCGCCAGGCGCAAAGGCGACATAGGGCATAGGTGCTAGGCGCATTTATGTACAAAAATATTAGGCGCAGAAGGGCGCTAGGCGCACGTAAGTCCCCTCGGCGGCATAGCGCAAAAGGCGCACTCTAATAAAAAAATCATTATAACCCACGATGGGCGTCCGCATAGGGCAAGGAAGGGCACTTGCCCCCCCCTGGAATTCGGGATCTGAATTTTTTTAAATTTATTATGATTATATATATAATATTATATATATATATATATATATAATATATAATATATATATTATATATATATATATATATATATATATAATATATATATATATAAATATATATATTTTTATAAATAATCTATATCTATATATATATATATATATATATACTATATATATATATATATACTATATATATATATTATATATATATATTATATATATATATATATATATAAAATATATATATATATACTATATACTAATATATTATATTATAGTATATATAATATATATAATAGATAATATTCCAGATCGTCCTAACCAATTCTGAAACACTCTTGATTTATGCTTCACCACTTCTCCTTCTCGCTATAAATGACACCAATTTTCCCTGCCTACCGGTAATCTGACCACAATCTTAGAGCTCTCAAGTAGTACACTTCATTTCCAGACAGCTCGCCCTCCCTAACGAACTTTCTGTCACTTTAACCGGGCTAATTGGGATGCATTGCGTCGCTTTTTTGGAAAATATCGCTGGAATGAAACAAATGTGTTGTACCGAGGATACGACTCTGGCTCTTGTTTGAAAAGGTATAGGGCGTGATCGCGGATGATGACAGGTTCATATTCCGATCTTCACTAAACTCATATTCTCCCCATTAATTCATGTTCGATGGCTTGTTCTCGTGCCATCCAGGGAGCGTGACATTACGTATGGCTTGAAGACTCTAGTTCTACCTAGTACATCTAACTATTTTCGCTCTGGGCCGGAAATCGATGCAGATATTATTCGACTGGCAAGCGTTCTTACACTAAAAGGAAGTGTGCTGCCCTTCTTGATTCTCCTTCTGATAAAATAAAAATTTCTGGCCTCTGCCAAAAACATCTCTAAGAACTTCGTAAATCTGCCTTTCCCCCTCTTATTCCGTTTTGACGGTTATGTTTGCTAAACACTCTTCTGAAAAGGCTATCTCTTTGTCTTCTTTTTTCATTAATTCACCCTGGATGATTCCGGCCTCCCCTCCTCCTGCTCTACCCGGTTGTCAGATGTCAATGTCTCTAACTGACATTACTCATGATCGAGTACATGAGATACTAAGATTTATGAAAGTCCGGAAGGACAGTGGCCAAGATGTCCTTCCTCCCCGTGTTTTGAGGGAGTTGTGCTTCTGAGTGGCGCCCTGTGCTCGTTCAACTCTACTCCCTATGCCCTAATACTAATATTTTCCTCAATGCTGGAAGCGCACTTTTATTCAGCCAATCCCATAAAAAGGTAGCCGCTCTGATCCTTTTAACTATCGACCTATTGCCATTAACTTGTCTATCTAAATCTTTGAAACCCCTAAACTCTCATTTCCGTCATATATAGGAATCTCATTCCCTTCTTTCAGATCGTCAGTGATGGCTTTCGCACGTTCCGAGAATCAACTGAGTGATATTCCTTCCTAATCTCACGATCTATGGTCTTTCTGCCCGTAAGGATCATGGTGAGTCTTGGTGGTAGTTCTCGACATATCTAAGCTTTTGACAGCGGTATAGCATGCGTCGCACTCTCTAAGCTACACTTCCTTTGGGATTTCCTCCTTCCGCTATGGCTTACTTCTTGTCTAGATTTTCTTATAATCACGTTCCATTTCAGCTCCTGTTGATGGAAGCAATCTTTCGTTCCATTTCTTATTAGTTGTTGAGAGTTCTCAAGTGTGTTTTATTGAATCTCCAAACTTTATTCCTAACTTTTTATCATACGATCTTCTTAGCTGACTTTCTCAACTCTGTTCCATTCTTATCATCGTTAATGACTCAACTCTCCATCTTTTACAGCATTTAATTGTGCGTCCCTCGTTTGTATCTAGAGTTGACCTGCTCATCTACAGCTTATCTGATTTGTGAAAATCTGCCGATTGTTCGGA
>JABUQX010004024.1:27500-32500 GCA_015478945.1 Trachelipus rathkii | reverse complement strand
ATTGAATGGTATAATATTTGTCCATTACTTTGTTTAACTTTAACAGTTCTTATTTTGTTGTCATAACCAATTACAACTTCCATAACTCTACCCATCATCCAGAAGGGACGAGGCTTTAAGATGGATTTTATTAGCACTATATCATTTACTTTGATTTTATTTTCCCAAGAGATTTGATATATATCAGTCATAGCTTCCCTTAGATCTAATAGGTAAGCTTCATACCATAGTTGTTTAAACTGATTAAATAATTGCTCTTGAGTATCAAGAGTGCTTTCTAAAGAACCCCTGTCAGGTTCCTTCCAGACTTCTTCATTTGCATCCTTTAAAATAAGAGAAGTATTACAATTCAAACGAATGAATGAGTTAGGAGTTATGGTTTCAAGATCACTAGCTTCTGATCTATATGTGAGAGGCCTGCTGTTAATAGCATTTTTTATAAAAGACAAAGTTGTTAAAAGTTCGAAATAATTTAACCTCTTCCTACCAATAACTTTATACATACAAACTTTCAAAGTGCGTATTTGACGCTCATAAAAAGACCCCCACCAAGCTGAATAATTGGGAATACGAATATGCTTAATATTGTTAATTTTGAGTTCATCCCTGAATTCATTGGACCCCAGAGCCCTAGACAAGATGTCTGCCCCCTTCACGAATGTTCTAGCGTTATCAGAGTAAAGGAAATCTGGGATGGTATATAGGTTACAAAACCTTTGAAAAGCTAGTAAAAAATTTGTCACACCCATGTCAGGGACTAGTTCTAAATGAATTGATCTTACATTAAGACATGTGAATAATAGGATAAACATCTTGTCCAGTTTACCTGTAGTCTCATTAGTCACAAATATATGACCAGTAAAGTCAATGCCTGTGAATTTAAAAGGCATTACTAAATTCATATGATGTTTAGGGATGTCAGTGCACTTAGGATATTTAAAAGCACGCACATTGATTTTTTTGCATAACATACACTGATTTAAGACCTTTTTTATTGCTATGCGAGCTTTGGGAATCCAGAAACCTTGGTTTCTAATATAATTTAATGTACTATCTAATCCCAAATGCTGCATTTTTTTATGAGCCTTCAAAATTAATAAGGTGGTGAAGTGGTGGTATCTTGACAAAAGGATAGGATTTTTGATATCATAATTAAAGTATGTACATTTAGATATTCTACCCTTTGATCTTAAAATGTCATCACCATCCAAAAATAAATTTAAGTTATTAACTAGGTTAGGTATTGCACCCTTTTGATCCGATTTTAAAAATGCAATCTCTTTAGTATATGAAGAGTTTTGTACTTTTTTGATCCAATATTTAAGAGCTTTTTTGCAAGGGTCTTCCTTAGTAATTTTGCTTAGAAACATAAACAAATAACTAGTTATATTTATTACTTTTTCAAATTTACTAAATTTATTTATTTCCAATATTTCATCAATATTATTATGTTTATTATTAATTACATTAGTATTAAAATTTAATGTAGCAAAATTACTAAATTCTGGAGAAAGTGAAAGCATTGGAAATTTTGGCCACCTCTCCAGATCCTTACAAAGCCACTCTGGACCATGTTTCCACATATTTAAATTTTTCGCAAATTGTTTAAAAGTTAAACCCCTGGTCAAAAGGTCTGCTGGGTTTTGAGCAGTTTGCACATAGTTAAAAATAATTTTTAGTTTATATTTACTTCTGATGTCATCACACAAAGTGATAACATCTTTTAACCTGTTATTAACATACTTAGCCTTGACCTTGGTTTCACCTGTCAAAAGCCAATTAAGAACTACTTGTGAGTCCACACCTATATTTACATATTCAAAAATGATGTTAAAATAAGAGTCTAAAATAGTGGATATGCATTTTAAAGCTAAAAGGACTCCTAATAGTTCTAAGGTTGGAATACTATAGGTCTTTTTAACAGGTGTTACTTTGGCCTTGGCAAACAAAAGGTTATTTTTTCCTTCACTTGAACCATATGCAACAAACCCATAACATTTAGCAGAACTGTCACAAAATATATTCAGACCATAGGATTCACTTTCATTCACAACTTGACGTGGAAACTCAATCTTACTCAATTCATTTAAATCCTCCTTCAGTTTACCCCATTCAGTCAACATTTCCCCAGGTAATTTTTCATCCCATTCTTTTTTAGCTTCCCAAACACTTCTCATTAACAACTTCCCTCTTACGGTAATAGGTATTGTAAGTCCTAAAGGATCAAACAACTTGGAAGTTTCAGAAAGTATCTGTCGCTTTGTACTACACGAGCTCCTATAACTTACTGATGACACATGCAAGGAATCTTTCTTTAAATTGCATTTATACCCAAGCACCTTTTCATACTCATTTTCAATTGGCCCCCATTTATTTAATAGCTCCAAAAAGCCCACTCCGTTTTTCCACTCTTAATAATATACTCATTATATTTCATGCTCTCTACATGACCTGTCCATCCATTCTCATACTCTCACACAATTGCTCACAATTACTATTCCAAGAGCGAAGTTCAAACCCACCCTGGTTCATTCTTTCAAAAGTAAGATGGTACAACTTTTCCAATTCTTTGCAATTATTGCCTGTAAAAATCAGGTTGTCTACAAAAAAATTAGAAGACAAGATATCCCTACACTTATCATCAGGGAACTTTTCTACATGATGTTTCATTATATAATGGAGAATGAAAGGGGACGCTGTATAACCGAACAGTAAAGTTTTAAACCTGAAAGAGATTAATTCATCATTCTGATACCATAAAAAACAGAATTTGTTTTTGTCATATTCGTCTCTTAATTTGATAGACAAAAAGGCTTGTTTAATGTCACTAAGGACAACATAATTATTAGTTCTAAATACTAAAAGTAATTTTAAAAGGGAGTTCATTAAATCTAAACCAGCATAAGAAGCCTGATTCAAGGAAGGGCTGTCTTTAGATATTTTAAAAGAGCAATTAAAGACAGGTCTTATCTTAGTTGTGATCTGCTCCTCACTTCTTATTATAGGTCTGTGAGGTATAAATATATAATCACATCTCTTAAATTTAGGAATATTTACAATTTCAATTATATTATCTTGCAAATATTGAGAAAAAATATTATTATAACTTTCTACAAGTCCTTTTTGCTTAAGAGAAGAATAGACTCTATTTAATACTCTCAAAGAAATATCAAAATTTGAAGCAACATTTTTAATTTTTTCTTCTATCCAAGGAAGTTTGACATAATAATTGCCATCCTGGAAAGAAATATCATTCTTAAATTTTTTAATCATGATCTCATCATAAGAGGCTAGATCATTATCCTCTTTAGTAGGAATACCAACACTCTCCATGGACAACAAATATTCAAGTCCATGTTCTACTTCAGAATCATCATAAATATTATCAAAAGGGTGAAAATAACTTTTAATAGGATTTAAAATCAAATTTACAATGGTTTCATTCACTAAAGCAGACTCCTCCTCTTCTATCAATGGAGATTGCATATTCACTTTACTTACTTCTATGATTTGATTTCTGGTTAAAAAATTTTGAACATTACCTATAGGTATAAACTTATTTGCAATTTTAAAACAACTTCCAGACATTATATTAACTAAATTAAAAGAAGGAAGAAATTGAATAATGTCTGTGCCTAATAAACAATCTATGTCAAACATATCATGGTCTCCACTGTCATAAAAAGAAGAATCAGCTAAAGGAATACCATTTTTCTTAAAATTTTCAACCGCTTTATTCATGCCGTGAATTCTATAATTTAAATTTAAATCATTGTCAATGAGGAAAGGCATGCTAAAAACTTCCCGATCATTAAATTGTAAACCCAATAACAGTTGCTGAAAAATTCGCTGTTTTGCACCAATGAAAGTTTGAATATTGTACTCTAATTCATGTAAATTATCAAAATTATTAATTAAACCTGTCATGGCATTTTTAGATATGTAAGAGCGTTGACTACATGTATCTATTGCTCCTCTTACTGTAACCTTTTTGTTGCCTTTAAAGAGTTGAAAGGAAATTGTTGGCAACAAATACACTTTATCCACATTTTGTTGGAAACTTATACATAAGGAGCTAACAGACTCATTTTGCTCATTTGGGATATCATTGGGACAAAAAGCTGTTATATGGGAATTAGCTTTACACTTAAAACAATTAAATCTTAATTTATTTTTAATACCATAACATTTTTCAGGCACATGACCCAAACCTCCACAATGATGACACATGTTTAGCTCTTTGGCACGTTTTATACGCTGAGGCACTGTTGGATACTTGTCACATAAATAGAGAGGATGATTTTTTAATTGACATAGCTTACAAATTGTAGGGTTGTAAGTTTGAGTTTCTATTTTATTATTTACATACATTTTAGAATCTTTACTATTATTTACAGTTTTAAAATTTTGAAGAGTACTAGATTTAGGAGCTTTAGTAGCTTGAAAAACTTTATTTACTTTAGCTTTGGTTGATACATCCTTCCTATTTTGGGACAAAATACTTAAAGTATTAATAACCTCATTATAATGATCAAAAATTTGTACCAAAGTAGGATAATTATTTGCAATTTTATGTATTAATTCACTTCTAAACACTTTAGGCAATTTTTGAAATATTATATTACTCAAGAGTAGACTTCCAGGTGTATCAGCTTCTAAAAAGTCTACTTCATAACTCTTAAGTTCATAAATCATTGACCTAAGTTCATTTATATACACTTTCAATTTCAAAAAGCCTTCATCATAGCCTTCATCAACCTTAAGATCTAAAATATTATTTATATTTTCATTAATTATGAAAGGCCTATCAAGAAATTCTTTCTTTAATAACCTTAAGGCTATGTCATAGTTTTCATCTGTAATAGACAGATGGCTTACTACTTTAAGAGCATAATCCTTTAAAAAACTAATTAAATAAGTAAGCTTTACTGAATTGGTTAAATTACTCCTATTACCGATTAAATTATTAAATTTATTAAGGAAATTGGAAAAAAGTAATT
>JABUQX010004024.1:20000-22500 GCA_015478945.1 Trachelipus rathkii | reverse complement strand
CATACGGTAACACTTCTGAAATCTGATTGTCTATCATACAAATTTCTGATTAAATTCTAATAGTTTCAATACTTTTTTCGACTTTCTTAACAATGAAAGTTTTCCTTTCTAATTCTAAAGTTGTATACATGAAAACTGCTGAATCCTGTCTAATTCAATAGTCAAATTTCTGATAAAAATTCTTTACCAATAATTCCAAATATTTCTGTTTTCTAAATAGCAAAAAAAATTTTTAATTATTTTCAACATATGCGTAAACACTTCAGAAATCTGATTATTCATCATAGGGATTACTAAAGCTATTTATTTATTAATAGTATTAGGAATTTCATATTCTTTTAAAGTGAAAATTTCTACTTTTAAATTTGCATTTATATAACCAACCATAGCTGCAAATTCTAACTCTTCAACATACGAATTTCTGAGGAAATTCTTTCTTATTACATTTCTTTCTGTTTACATATCAGTGTAAGTTTTTCCTATTCATTCTGAACTTTGCTAATAATCAAAATTAAGTTTTAACTTCTTTTGACAGCAAAGTTTCAGGCTTTAGAATTCATTAAACTTGTGTTTTTGATTATTTTTCAATTAACAAAGTCATGAAAAAATACTTATTTTCAATAGATCTAACTACCATCTTATGCCAAATATTCAAAGAAGTTTCTCTTTTTTTTCATTATAACTTTTCTCTCCATCCTATAATATATATATATATATATATATATATATATATATATATATATATATATATATATATATATATATATATATATATATATAATAATATATATATATATATATATATATATATATATATATGCTCTTATATCTTCTTATTCAATATATATATATATATATATATATATATATATATATATATTGGAAATTTACTCAGTTTCTCGATAGAAGTTACTAGATACCATTCTAACTACCCCCGCAAACAGAGGAGAGATCAGAAGGAGTCTTGGACTTAAAACTATTATATAAGTACCATTTTCGCAATAATGAAACCTTCAATCTGAACTATTTTTTTCAGAACACAAACTTGTGCATAGGTAATCTTCTTATATCCTGCAATGATGTTTCATTTTTATCTAGAAGAAATGGGAATATCAAACTTAAGATATGCATGTGCTTGTGATTGTCATTCTTTTTTACTCTTAATTCTTCAACTTTGTTTTAAGTGTATCAATCAATAAAAAATTATGCCATTTTTCATTTATTTAAACGTTATCATAATTGCAACTAATGTTGCCTTAATATCATGTTTGATACCAGTCGAATATTTGGTTTTCATTATCAATATGGATGACACTTCCCCCATCCGGCATCGCAGTTTACTTAATCATTTTCAATTATGCATTAATATCATCATTCGTATTGTAAGTGACACAAACACTTTACAAATTCTATCATTTATGATGCAAGATATTAACACTCAAACAGGTTCATTATCAACACGTTGCATCTCTTTCAAACATGTCTGCTACCTGTCTTTCTGACACGACGATTACAAAGCACTTATTCATATTAGCTGCATTATGTAATTAATCTCTGGCGTTCAACGATCAAGGAGGCTTGGGGAGAAGTCATCTCACACACTTAAACATTTCTTTAAACAAGATTATTTACCATTATCACTCGTACAAATTATTATCTTAATAAATCAAATAAGCAATATAATAAAACATTAATAGATAATAGCGGAATTTATTAATTTATCGCATTTTTTTATGTTCACCTTTCAATGCTTTTAATTCTGCAAGATAGGTGTAATATAGGAGCTTTTGAAAATAATAATAAATGAAGAAAACACAGGAAAAAAAATTAGGCAAAATGGATTTCCCAAGCAGCAACTTTGAAAAGAAAAGTATTTTGATCGTAATAAATTTTAGAATATATATATATATATATATATATATATATATATTTATATATATATATATATATATATATATATCTTTCATAATATATATGTAATATGTATATATATATATAAATATATATAACATATGTATATTATATAATATCCCTAAGAGTATAACTATATGCTATATAATAATAATAATATTAATATATATATATATATCTATATATATATATGCATATGTTTATATATATATATTATATATATATATATATATATATATATATATATATATATATATATATATATATATATATATATATATATATATATATATATATATATATATTTATTAAGAATAATTAAATAATATATATATATATATAATAATAATATATATATATGTAATAATAATAATAATAATATATATATATATAATATATATATATTCATTAATTAGGTGCCTGTATTTTTAATGAACAATTATTAAGAATAAATGTTAACCTCGTTGATTAACATACTTTTTAAAACCCATAATTAAATTTTCAATATTTTTTATATTTATATACTAAGAAAAGGGTTAATATTTTTTCCCTTCCAAACAGACTTTGATAAATTTTAATCCAATTAATT
>JABUQX010004024.1:15000-17500 GCA_015478945.1 Trachelipus rathkii | reverse complement strand
AAATCAGGATAGGCTGGGAAGAAGGGCCTTCTTTGCTAAAGCATGGAAGAGGGTATAATTTTGCATGATATAATGAATTGTTCTGCCCAACTGCTCTGGGTTTAGTAATGTGTGGATAATTGGAATTGGTGTGGGTCTACTCTCCATACTTTGTATTTAAATATTACAGAAAATCTTCTAACGGCAATTTTTTTTTTTTTTTTTGTCACCTGGGCTTCCTGAAGACGGATCAGGCTCAAGACTCTAGTAACTCTGGCGAGAGGTAAGTTGATCAAAGACTCTTAACTTTTATCCACAGATCTAGTAGAACTTGTTATATAGTGACGATAACATATATATATATGCTATATATATCTTATATATATATATATATATATATATATATATAGCATATATATATATATATATATATATATATATATATATATAATATATATAATATGCTCCATATCCATCTACTTCATACCTCTTTATATATATATATATCTTTATATATATGTATAATATATATATCTTATATATATATATATATACCTAATATATATATATTCTAACTTCATATAATTCATCTAGAAGAATGACTTCCTTAATAATTACCCATTTCATGCATAAGAAATTGGCATAAATCTGCATTATATATGAGAGAGGCAAATAAGACTGGGAGTGATACTAAAGTTAATCAACAAAATGCCGAAATTAATATTTAAGCCAAAAATAAAGGAATAAGTAAAAATTGGCTTCGGAGTACGACTGTAGCAATTTCTTTTGAAGACTGGTAATTGAATTCTTTTCTGTTGCATTATTCAATGTATCTTTATTATTACTATTATTGGTTTTATACAAGGTAAACAACGGAATAAGGAAGATAAAATGAAAAGGAAAAAAAGAATTAGAACTGATGAAAAGGGTGGATAAATTGATTGAATCACTTATAAAATGAATATGAGTAAAAGAACTATTGTTAGGTTTTACAGAACCATGTTTATCTGAAACTACTTACTGAGAATACTGCAGTTAGGAGAGGAATTTCATACATTTATTACTAGGCAGTCGGACCTTAGCACACTCCGGAAGCGTTCTTCCC
The DNA here is from genome assembly GCA_015478945.1 of Trachelipus rathkii. Lineage (NCBI taxonomy): Eukaryota > Metazoa > Arthropoda > Malacostraca > Isopoda > Trachelipodidae > Trachelipus > Trachelipus rathkii. The sequence continues at coordinate 16,416 of JABUQX010004024.1, read as the reverse complement.
ACATAAACAGTTTCGTGGGAATGCTGATCAATGGTTTTCAGTCTTGGAGAAATCAATGAGAAAAACTCTACTTCTATGATATCTATTATACCGAAAAATTTTCACCGCGTAGCTTTCTGGGTGACGCAACCTGTTTACCGTTTTAGTGTGGATATTATTTCACTTTCATCCATATACATGATTCATCATGTTTGTGTTCGCTTTGATGTGCCCTCGTCTTAAACGAACTAATCGAACCATAAAAAATCGAATTTGTTCGCCTAATAGCTTACTCTGACCGCGAAGCTCGAACTGTTCGCAATCTTGTGGGTGTTTTTAACCCTCAAGTCTCAATCATGAGATAAATTGATTGAGTTCGTATTCGCATTGGCATTCGCATTCGCTTTGCTTTGAACGTACCTTTAATATTATGAAATTTAACTGGGAGAATTGCATAATAATTATGTCCGATACTTCAATACGTAGGTTATATTTATATATAAATATATATATATATATATATGAAAGAATATATATATATATATATATATATATATATATATATATATATATATATATATATATATATATATGTAATAATATACCTATATATTTTTTTATAATATTTACATATTACATATATATATATATATATATATATGTATATATATATATATATATATAACAACAATATATATAATAACATAATAATGATAAATAACAACAACCTTAACACCTGTATATATATATATAGATGAAATTTGGTTTTAAGGAGAAAAACACAACTCATATACCAAAAGCTACAATAGTTGGGAGAAGAATGTACAATGTTTGGAGTTCTATGTTTTAACGATTACGGAAAATGTTAAAAAAAAAATCACTAAAAACTACAATAGCTACCAGGAAAAGGAATACATTGCTGAATCCTGGTAAAGGCTTTATAGGAAAATGTAAAAGAAATAAAATAAAAAATAAGTATTAATTTACGTAATAATTATATGATATAGTTAAAGGAGATATTTGAGTTTTATTTGATGCAACTCGTTAAAATAAATAGACTTTCTATTAAATTTTGCTTTTTTGTAACCCTAAAAGGAAAGATATGGCGCACCCAGAGATTGCATGCACCGCACTGATGGCAGGAATCCCGGGGTCTCTCGGCCTTCCAGGGAACAACAGGGTATGATTAACCCCCTCCTGGAGCCAATATTTATTTCATTTTTATTTTGTGGAGCACTTATTTCCTAACTAAAGGCTTACAAGTTCCAAAAATGTATTTCATATGCTGGGTTTTTATGAAGATATATTCCACACTGCTCTTACCTGTGGACTTCAAATAAATTTGAACGGTTCCAACAGTGTATTTGGCTTTCCCTGTAGTGTGAGTTTTGTTGCTATATGGTTAGCAGTTTTAAATAAATAATCACCATATATATG
>JABUQX010004024.1:0-7500 GCA_015478945.1 Trachelipus rathkii | reverse complement strand
TATATATAATAATAATAATAATATATATAATATGTATATATATATATATATATATCTATATAATAATAATAATAATAATAATATAACATATAACTAATAATAATAATAATATAATAATATATATATGTATATAATATAATAATAATAATAAATATATATATATATAATATATATATAATAATAATATATAACAATATGTATATGTATAATATCATAATAATAACATAATAGCTGCCATAATAATAACTTAACATAATATATATATATATAACCTCATTTATGTATCTTTCAAGTAAATTATTGTGGCCTTAGCATACACATATTTTCTGAAAAAATTTCAAGTCCAAAATCAATATGTATATAATAATAATAATGTATATATATATATATGTATATATATATATATGTATATGTTTTATGTAATATATGTATATATAATAATATTATATATATATATGTAAATAATAATAATAATAATAATATATACGTAATAACAATATATATATAATAATCTAATATATAATAATATAATATATATATAATAACTATAATATAATATAATAATAATATAATAATAATAACTAATACATAATAATATATAATAATAATAATACATATATGTATAATATAATAATAATAATAATAATAATAATAACATATATATATGTAATATATATGTATATAATATGTAATATGTATATTATATATATGCATATATAATAATATAACTATTTTGTGTTATAATAATATAATAATATATATATATAAATGTATATATATAATATATAATAATATAATATATAATAATATATATATAAACTATTTATATATATAATATATATATATATATATATCTAGCATAATATATACATATATATGTATACATATATATATATATATATATATATATATATAATATATAATAATAATAACTAATATATGTAATAATATATATATATATATATGTTTATAATATATAATAATAATAAATATATATATATATATAGAGACATGTAACAACATATATATAAATGTATTTTGATAAGTATTTGTATATATATATATATATATGTATATAATATATATATGTATAATATTTCTTATATATATAATATATATAACATATAAATATATATATAATAATACTTATGTAATAATAATAATAACATATATTATAACATATATATAATATATATATATATTAATATATATATATATATATATATATATATATATATATAATAATATATATAATAACTAACTAATATATATATATATTTATATATATATATATATATATAACAACATATATATTATATATCGCACATATATACTATATACCATAACATATATATATATCTTTTTTTCTTTCATATATAACATATATATATATATATTTATATATATATATATATATATATATAACATATATTCTTTATATATATATATATATATATAATATATTATAATATATATATATATATATATCATATATAATATATATATATAGGTGGGCATTAACGCGTTAAAGCGTTAATCCGCAGTTAATTAACTCGTTAATTTTTCGTTACAACTTTTAACGCTTTCGTTAATTTCTGAAAGAAGTAACGGACTATTAACGAGTTAAATTTTCCCTACATCAGTTTGATCTTAGATTTGCTTTGGTACGAGTTTTATAAAATATTTTCTTTATCAGATTTTTAAATTGTATTAGATTCGATTTCGATAACAAACTTTTTTTCCAAAATTTCCCCTAAAAGCTCCTCTCAATGGCTCAAAATGTGTTTATTCTTACACGGTTACTTATCCCGTTTAGTAATGTTTGACGTTTTTCTTTTGCTGTATTTTCCGTATTGGTTCGCTGAAGAAAAAAGAGATAGTGACTGTTGCCCGTTCAATGAGTCATTGACTTCTTTCGTTAGTTAGTTACTTGAACTTGCTTCTTTTGCGACTAGTGAAAAATTTAAGAACTAGGCCTCATAAGCGTTGTAATTTATAAAAATATACATATTTGTATGAAAATTCTAAGTTGACATATCCTATTATTTTTACAATAATATACTACTCAGGTGTCCGTAAAAGAATGTCCCAGTTTCAACGCTTTATTATAACAGCGTAATATACAATATCAACAGCATATCATACATCAAAGTGAAGGTCATTGAACAGAGTTTTTCCTACATATGTTCAATATGTGCCCCCTTCGTTATAGGGGATACATTCAGCCGATAATCCAATTTCTCCCAAACATTGGTTAACAGATCCGGAGTAATGGAAGGAATGGCATGTTCAATTCTGCGTTTTCAACTCTGCGTATAATTGGACAGCCCCCCATAGGAAGAAATCGCATGGCGGTAAGTCCGGGGACCGGGGCCCAGATATAGAGCACAGTCGTCTGGACCAATATGACCAACTAACGATCTAGAATTGAAGTGGTTCTGGCTTTTACTCACTATTTGGTAATTGGGAGGGCTCCATCTTGCTGCCGTATAAAGTTTACCACTTCATCCTCTAATAATTGTTGTGGAAAGAGCATTTGTTGTAACATATCAAGATAGGCGACCCTGTTACGGTTGCTTCTGCGAAAAAGGTCCGTAGACCTGGCGTTGGGATATGGCGCAGAAAAAGGTAACCTTTGGAGAATCACGTTCGTGTTCTACAAGTTCATGCGTATTTTCAGACCCAAGATACCAACATTATGGGCATTTCACCTTACCCCTGAGATGAAAGGTGGACTCATCACTAAACACTACACGATCTAGAAGGTCATCGTCTCGACCTAGCACTGCACAGGCAAAGGTAAACCGTAGAGCATAGTCGTCGGGCTTTAAAGCATGTACAAACTGCAACCGGTATGCACGCATGTGTAAACGTTTTCTTAACACCTTCCACACCGTCGTTTTAGCACCCACATTCAGTTTCGTGACTTGCGCCATGGACAGCGGATTTCTTAGGACTATGAAGGAACGAGGCCCTGATGCGGTCCACATCCTGTACAGTCACTGGGACATTGTACTGCCTTTAAGGAGCATGTCTGTCTTTGGTTTTGCTGTGCTATACCATCAACCCGAATGTTTGCCACATGGAGTCTGTTTGGACTTCAACTCGGGCGTTCACCGCCACACGTTGAATGTTCGGCTTTACAGATTCACACTTAGCAAATTAGTAGGACACAGAAAGCTTTACGCTCAGGACTCGCCATTGTCAGTATGTGGCGCTAGAGAAGACTACATCTGAATGCGCGCATGCCGCGTATGTCGACTATCAGGAACTCGTTCTGGCGCAAGTGTATATTCGAAACTATGCAACTTACTCTTCACTTTGATGTATGATATGCTGTGGATATTGTATATTATGCTGTTATAATCAAGCATTGAGCTGGGTTCTTGCCGGACACTTTGATGACATTTGATTATTAATTAATACGAGTGTTACGCTTTGGAAGTGATATTCTTCGGCAAGCAGCAGAGAAGCATCACTTTATATAGGTCAAAGCCTAATTAATTTGTCTGATAAACTTAATATCATTATTAATATTAATGCTAGGGATATTATTTAAAATAAAGAAAATTAACAATAATTATTACTATTCCAAAGACAGTTAACGTTAACGATTAACGTTATTCCGCTACATTCTTTACCAATAAACGCTTTAATGATTAACGTCGTTAATATTTTTATTTAACGATTAAAAGGTTAACGACGTTAACTTTCTCATTAACAGTTGCCCACCTTTGTATATATATATATAATATGTATATATATATATATATATAATAATAATATATATAATATATATAATATAATATATAATATATATATATATATAATATAAATAATAATAATATAATAATATATATAATAATAATATAACATATATATATATATACTCTTCTAATACTCTTTATATATATATATATATGTTTTATATAAAAAAAAAATGAAATAATATGTAATAATATATATATAATAATAATATAATATAATAATAATAATAATAAACATTGACATGTGTATATATTTATAACTTATGTATATACTTAGCATATAACTGTTGATAAGTATTATTTTATGTAAAAATATATATAAATGTTATATATTATATTATATTTATATATAATATAATAATAATAATATAATATGTATATAATAATAATAATATAATAATATAATAATAATAATAATAATATATATATATTATCTATATAATATGTAATAATATAATAATAATATATATATGTTTATATAGTATATGAAATAACATAATATGTATATGTAATAACTCTAATAACCAATAACTATATAATATAACAATAATAATATCTATATAAACATATATTTTGGTGTATTTATACCTGTAATATATAGATCTTACTGCTATATGTTTATCATGAAATACTAACATATATATTTATATAATACATTATAAATATTTATATAAGTATATTATATATTTATATATATATATATATATATATATATATATATATATATATATATATATATATATATATATATAAAATAGAGTTATATATATATATATATGAAAAAATAACTAAATATATATAACTATATAATATATATATATATATATATATATTGAAACAGTTTGCTCATAGCAATAATAAGGGTAATTGGCGGCTCTGGAAGAAAGCAGAGAAACGATGTAATGGTTTTTAAATTTTCTACTATTAGTGTTGTAATTCAAAATCTCAAACACCAGTGGCTAGTTGCTAGTGAGAGGATTTAGACCTTTTGAGATTCCTTCATGTTGATATATAGTTCATTTTCTTTAGAAATTTACAGTCTATTGCATATATGAACGTTTTCACCCTTAAATGGTTTATATATTGTATTCACTTCAATGCTATAAGATTACGTAACCTTAAAATTAAGCTAAATCTACAACTATAAATATCATAATTCGGGTATCCTAGTCACTATCACGTGTTTAGTCAATTTAACGCTTATTTTTAGTACACAACACATTAAGTATAATTTTAAAAGTCAATAATCAGTAAACTCTAAAATACAAATCCTATTTCGTAGTTTATCCCGAAGACACGAGTAAAATGGTTCCAGTATTTAGCATCGACAATCTGAGCAAGGACGTATACATCTTCCAATAATTTAAGCCAGACACAAGGCAAGAACAACAATTTAAGCCAGACACAAGGCAAGAACTATCAATATGGACGATCGCAATTCCCCAAGCTATATCAGTCTCCTTTCCTCCTCGGTTCAATACTAAAATGCATGTACCCAAGATCAATCCCTAAAAAGACATTTTAAATACGTTAATCACCAATTCAAAAACATTAATAACAATAAAAATTCGATTCAACTTACCGACTTCCTTTTTGTCGGGTTTATACTTTTATGACTCGCAGACACTCCTCAATTTCTTGCTATCCCCAAGCCAAGCCGATGTTTCCGAACAAGATTTTCTTCCATGCACTTTTTCTTCCGACCTCTGGCGTTCAGTTTCTTCCGTCTGCGAGTATCCTTTCACTCACCTGATTTTCTCACGTCATCTCTCTTTATAAATTTTAGTTGGTTTCACCCCGTTATATATCTCCTCCCCCAAGTTTGGTACACCAAACTTAAAGAGAAAGACACAAAGAAAAACAATAACAAAAAAAAATTTTTCTAACCAAATCTATTCTGCATGCAACTTTCTGTCAACCACCATAATGCAAGAGTTCGTCCGCACTCTACGGTAGCCACCAATGAAGCAGTTTACTCTTAGCAATAATATAAGGGTAATTGGCAACTCTGGAAAAGCGAAACGATGTAACAGTTTAAATTTTCTCTCTTTATTAACATGATACAATTCAAAATCTCAAGCAATAAATAACTAATTCCTAATGAGGTGAACACTTCTTGGGTTTTCCCTATGCAAAAACACTAACAAAGTTATTTTCTTTAAAAAATTGTCTGTTTATACATAAACAATTCACCATGAAATAGTTTGTTTCTTATGTAAATTAACCTTAAAATTAAATTTTTTTACTATAAATATCATAATTCGGGTATCTAGTCACTATCAAATTATTTAGTCAATTCTGTTTATAATTTAGTACTAAACCACATTAAGTATAAGTTTTAAGGAGTTCAAATGATCTGAATGAGCAAGACTTACTGGAGTCTGTTTTAGTAGTTGTTCTTACGGGACATTTTGAATTCGGTGACCAGTGGAGCTTTTGGCATTCACAGATGATGGAGCAGAAGGTTATTCCATCGCCTTAGAAGTAGTTTAGAGAAGCTGGGCTGTACTGAATGTAAGAACAACAATTCAAGTAAACACAAACCAGAACTATCTAATATAGACGATCACAATTCACCCAGCTATATCAGTCTCCTTTTATTAAAACTAGGTTCTGTTGCTTTTAGGTAGCTTGCTTTTAAGATCAATCCTAAAAAGAAACACAAATACATTAATCCTGAAGATAAAACAGTAATAACAATAAGAATTCAGTTCAACACAAACCCTTTTGTCGGGTTTACTTTATGAAACTCACCCCAGACTGCTCTCAATTTCCTTGCTATCCCAAACTAGCCAATGTTTTGAACAAGATTTTCTTCCATACACTTTTTCTTTGACCTCAGTTCAGTTTCTTTCATCCTTGAGTATCCTTTCACTCACCCCACAGTTTTCTCGTCATCTCTCTTTATAAATTTTAGTTGGTTTCACCCCATTATATAAAAATGCGATAAAATAATTAATTACATACTTTCTTTTAAGATTAAATTACCATTGTTTGAAAGAAAGCAACTTACTAAAACTATTCACACATATTTTACTAAATATAAATTTTAGTTGGACTTTTTGTTCATTATAATAAATCGATACATTCTTACATGTGTAATTTACTTTCTTAAAAAATTCTAAACCTTATTTGGAGCTTTAGAACATAAAGCTATTTAGTTTATGACTGAACAGAAGAAGGGTTAGCTTGAGAACAGTTCAGTGGTTCAGATCTATTTTTATAATTTTATATGTAATAATAATAATATATATAACTAGCATAACTTATGCATAATAATATATATGTATAATATATATAATACAATAACTAATAATATATAATAAATATATACTATAATAATAATAATATTACCTGTATACATATAACCATATATATATATAGTAATATATATATATACGGTAATAATAATATAATATATATATATATAATAATATATAATATGTATATATGTATATGTATGTAATATATGTAATAATAATAATATATAATATGTATATATATATATGTATATGTAAATAATATAATAAATTTATATTGTACTATAATAACAACAATATATAATATTAATATCTATATAATATATATAATAATATAATATATATATATAACATAATAATATATATGTATATGTAATAATAATAATAACATAATAATATAACATATACCTATATAATAACTAATATGCAACTATTACAAGAAGCAACATTAAATATATAATATATATAATATT
>JABUQX010004023.1:65000-79924 GCA_015478945.1 Trachelipus rathkii | reverse complement strand
AATTACTTATACAGACTTGCCTTTAGCTAAAACTCTGTGTATATTTATATAAAGTATAGATTATATATATATATATATATATTATATATATATATATAAGTATATATTAAATATATATATATATATATATAATATATATATATATATATATATATATATATACTCTATCCGACAATGCCTTCATATATGATAGTCTTCCTATGATTGAGCACTTTCTCGTCTCATATATGTAATCGAAACTCGCTAAATACAGGTAGAGAGAAGTGACTCGAACACCTCACTGAGGTACCCCTCCAAAGATCACTTAGGGCTGTGATTTTACAGGTTGTTCTCGAGTGATAGTTTTAGGGACAGACTAGTAGGAAGTGATACACACTTTCCGGGATCTTGTTGCATTTTGTACAGATATTTGAGGTAGTTTGCTTAATGCTGAGTATTTTTACAATGCTGCAATTTTGCTAAAGATGAGTCTGTGTTTATTGGATGCGAGTTTAATTCAGGTGCTATTTCTGGTGGGTGATCATTTAGTATATTGTTTGGTTTTCGATTTCCATTTGTATGGTGCATGAGGTATTGTTTTGTGGTGGTTGGATGTTACTTAGAACTGTGTCAAAATCTTTATGTAGACTACGATTAGTTTTATGTGTGGGTCCAATTTTTAATTTCGAGTAAAAGTTCAGAATCTAACAAAAATTATCATCACAGAAAAAGAAAAATTGAAAATTAATGTACCATATATATATATATATATATTATAATATTAAGATATATAAAGTCGAGAAAATGAAGACGATAGGAGTGGAGGATATGTGATGAGATAATAGAGAGAAGATCGATATAATTATAATATAATATAATGAGTATATAAGAGATAGAAGAAGCGGATAAGCATAAATAAAACTTATGGTAACTACGTTTCGAATACAATATAGCCTTTTTACATTTAACAAAATAATCCTTATAAAAAATATATATTAAATATGTATATAATTATATTAGTGATGCAATGTAGTCACCTTTATATTTTAGCATCGCGGGATAATGGCCAAGAAAGCGTATGAAGTTTGAAAAACTAAGGTATTGAAAAGTATATATTAATAAGTAGCTTACTAAAATAAATTAATAATTTATAACATATAAATAGTATTTAGGTATGAGGTAAGCTTACACACAACTATTCACACTAAACCCATAACAACCACTCTAGTTGACCTAAAAAATCCCACGTTGTTGTTTGCTACATCTTATCATCACGTAACACGTCAAGTTTAGTTCTGACATTAATTCGACATCGATTCCAGGTCCATTCTCGACCGATCACCTATTAATAATAATAGTTTTAATAGTAACAAAATGGTTCGGAACTTATTTTGAATTGAAAGAATAAAAATTCAAAGTAATTTATTAAAATAATTATATATATATATATAATTATAAAGAGCTTGCAAGTTAATAATTAATAATTATAAATAAATATAAATAATTAATTAATAATTATAAGAATATTATTATAGATAATAATTAAATTAAATAATTAAAATAATGTAAAATATTATAATGATTAAGAATAGATTAATAATAATAATTAATAATAATAATAATAAATATATAGAATAATAATCAAATAATAACAATAATTAGAAGATATATAATTGAATAATAAAAATATTATAGAATAAATATTAATAATAATAAATTTTTTAAAAGAGAAAATCGTAGAAAGATAAAAAATAGAAGCAAGAGAAGGATTATAGGAGAACGAATTATAGGTTGATACGAAATATTTGCAGAATCGAAGCCGAAACCAATCTGGGATCTCCTAACTTCCTCTGCCCACTCTTAAAAAGGGTTACAGTTGTTGAAGGGTGTGGCGGTACAGGGTTGTGATCAGGTGAGAGCTTTTCAAGATCAGCAGGGTACTCAGGATTATCCCCACCCCAGTATCTCTACTCAGTAATTGATCCCAACGTAGTGTTCCTACTCAGGCAGAGATTCTCGCCACTTCATTACAAAACTACTGATAGTGCCTTAATTGTGCCCTAATAGGCTCAAGACTCTCACTAACACCTTACTGCTTGGCCGTATCGACGATGTCCCAATAGGGAAAATGTAAGTGAGTCCTTGTAGATGAATGTTAATACCTCGGGAAACAAAACTATAGATCTGTGTTGTCTATGGTAATCACCTATACAGGTGTAACAGAAACCAGTCAAACAAAGGAGAGAGAGAGAGAGATGAATGATGAGTGGAAGGTGTGGAGAGGTTTTCTTGTGAATATATTTCTTTTTACTTAACTATTCCATAAACTGTTAATGAGAGAAAGTTTACTGAAGAGAGAAAATCTCCTAAAACGGCAATTTTTCGTGTCGAGTCCGACCTGGTAACTTAAAGAGTCGACGAGAGAGAAGTTTTACAACATTCCCTTCGACGAGAAGACTTCAGAACTCACGGAGCACTAGAGACGGCAGAAACGGACACCACTCAGAAGAGAGCAACGGGAGACGCGACGACGAAGACTCACTGCTCCCTGCGAGGAGTCTATTAAGACAGTAAACCAAGAGAAGCATAAGTAAATCTGACTACCTAAAAATCCACAAATTCGACTACAATACAGAAAATACTGGTGCTGTTCGTAGAGATTTAAGAAAGAGGTGGAAAGGCGATTGTTTTGAGATAAGTGATTCCGTTTGGGAAATCGCCAAGTATTTGCTCAAGAAGCTCTCCTTCTTCAGATATTTTCGAACATTTGAAAAAGAATCATATACACTAAATGATCCTTCCTCTACAATTAACTATAATTTCCCTTTCATTAAAAAGTTTAAATGATATGTATAAATATATAAATTAACCTTGATTATGTCCTTACTCTTCATCTGTCTATTCATTAACTTCTCTCTCTCGTCCTCATTACATCTATCATACGATTATAGCTACATACTCTTACTCTCTCTTATCTCTTGTCACCAATCTTCCATCAACACACACTACATAACACTCCATACACACTTGTATAAAGAATTCATCTAAAGTTAATTATTTCAAATGTTTCAATATTCACTGTTATCAGCTGCCAATTGAACTGTTTGTATTATTATCTTTTAATAAATGCAAAATGAAAAGGTAAATAAAAATAATTACACAAAAACCAGAATAATTACACAAACGGTACACACACGACGCACTCACGAAAAAAAACACCCACACATCATCACCTATCTACTATCAACACACCACTACCCAATCAAAACACACCCACACACACACACACACACACCACACACACATATATATATATATATATATACCTAACACTCAAACCTCTTATTCCCACAATACCTCATTGGCCCTTAATGAATAGGACATTTATATATATAAATTAGCTATATAATTTTAATATTAATATACTTATTTATTATGCTACACATTTAATCTGATAAATTTAATATAAATTATAGAATAAATTAATGATCTGATTGATATATATCATACAATTTTTATCTTAGCTGAAGAGTATCCACAGCCTATATTAGAGTATCATAAATGCATTTTAAATATTATCTTTCAATATTCCTCCCATTAAGTACAACTCATATATATTATATATATATGTGACATATTAGATGGTCATTTTCCACTAATTAAATAGGTATATAAAGTTAATCTTTTATATATATGTGAATACATAAACTTGATGAGCCGTATTTTATTACGATATATAAGTCAAGAGTTTCTATATTTTGAGAAAAAATAAATTTAGTCAATTTCTATACTTAGTTCTTTTCTTAATTTTCTTTCTAAAAGTGATATATAGGATCATTTCCTCTCAGCTCTAGTAGATAAGGTGCTGACGTATCTTGGAGTAAAAGCAATTCACACGATACTCAGTGAAGATATTCTGATAGTCAGATAATTCCGACTATGAATTGGCCCTTCAGAGCTCCATTTCATTTTACGCGGTGACTCGAAAGACAACCACACTCAACTACTCACGGTATAGCTCATGATTTAGTAATTTTAATGTTGAAGTGAAAGGAAGTAGATAAGAGAGAACAGAGCAAGTTTCAGAATTGGTGAAGTATATGAGAGAGAGTTTTCACGAAATTGCGCAAAGACAGAGATATACATCACGACGTACGCATAAAGAAATTCAGATTCATTCTGTGAATATACGGCAAAATACACGCACAAGAATAAGAATCCGTTTAAAAAAGGACAAAGGATTTGTGCCGGCGCACATCCAACATTCCGCAGTGTTTATAATTCCTCACTTTGACTCACGGAATCAAGCGCACTCTTTGGCAGAGGAAGTTGCTGTTACAGGAAAACAGAGATCCATATCTCTAAAGAAAATGAAAAGTTTTTAGTATCCACCTAGTGTAATGAAAAGTTTAATGGCCACCCTGGGATTAATGATACCCTCAATACAGAGAAAGCTACTGTGAGGAGGTGTGAAATTCTGCAGATATCTTAGAACTACTAATATTTTAGGAGTCTCTTTAAATAGTGGGAATGTGTCACAAACACTACATTAGGGGAATAGGTATATATAGGATATCTGATTCAAATCATTGGTTTAGAACAAGGGTATTCAAATATTCTACCCTAAGGGCCACACCAAATCCTGCTCTACGTCCTAAGGGCCACAGTTAATATGTTGCCGATGATAAGTGTGTGAAGAAAATATGAACGCAAAAGAGAAAATGCCACACAGTGTATTCTTTACCAAAAATAATGCCGGAACTAAGTCCGCAATGGCAAGGATAAATTTTATCATTAGCGACTGCAGTTACTGAGTCGCTATCCATTCTCTTTCGCTTGAATTCTTATAGATTCACGAATATCAAGTCGCACGGCTCTTGATAAATATAAGTAAGTGAAATACAGTGCGTAACTAACTGTATGTTTACTATATATTATTGTATTATACTTATTAGTATTATTCTATGAGTGGAAAAATATTATGAGTATTATATATTATAATATATTATATAGTATATTATATAATATAAATAATATAATATATTATGTCACAATATACCTAACCTGTTCGTCCTTAATTTAAATAATTGTTCTTAAAAAGAATGAATAAACACTTGGCTTCTTGGCTGATTCAACACCCTGCAGAGGCCAGCTATGGGGGAGTTGGCAGCGCGGCGTTCAAAATAGTCCTATAACTAGAGGGAATAACTTTCTCTCTCAATTAATTTACACTCGTTTCGTTAGTATAACCTAAATAGATAAAGAAAATATATATATATATTAATATTAATTTTAAACTCTATCTACTAGATATTATAATATATCCAATCTACTAATAGAAGATGCTGATGATCAACTAATTCTTAAATATACATATAATAATATTAACACTATAATATATTACATACTAAGCAAGATAAGACTCACAAAAAATTAAAAATGTCCCTCAGATAACTGAGTTAGGGATAAGTCACATCAGCCATGCAAATATATCATGGTCTCTATATCTTAATAGCACTTTCATTATTTTTTCAAAGTTTGGTCTCCACCTTATTTAAAAATTAACAAGAGTCTCTCCCATTTTAAACGAAAGTTAGGAAAAACCGCATCGAACCACCCACAGCTCCGATCTAACTTCTCCTCAAAAACAGTGAAGGGGGAAGGGGGTCCAACAAATCTAATCTAAAGGATCACTCCTCCAACTTCTTCTCCTCTCAGGAGATGCCAATTTTGTAAATTTTTATTTAATATACTAATATATTTGGCAAAAAACTCGGTACAAATTCTATAGTGATAGTTCAATCAAATGCAAATATTATTGTATATTAACCGTCAAAAATTTAGAGCCAAAATTATCAAAATTTAAATATATTGTCTCTGTTATAACTAAAAATATTCACACACAACTCACAGTCACACAACACAAAACAACTATAATAACAAAATATCACACATCACATTATACACCATACATCAAACACACTACATTCTTCCTTACTCACTACACTCTACCTCTACATACCACCCTCCTGACATCAACACGGCTAACGCCCACACATACAACATTAAAATTATAATATTAATACTATATATATTATTAAATATATTTAAATTATAATATATTTAATATATATAATACTAATATATATTTAATAATAATTATATATATTAATATATAATTATTATAATATTTAAATATTATATATATATATATATATATATATAATATATATATATAGTTATTATTATTAATATATTATATATTAATATAATATTAATATATAATATTTATATTATTATATAAAAGAATATATTATTTTTTATTATTTAATTATTTTAAAAATACAGTTGGTTTTGTTTTTTCTTTGTACTTTTTTGTTTTACATAATAATTTTATTTTGTGATTGTTGCTCTTAGCTATTATACGTTGTTGGCAATAAGATTGCGATACACTTGCTATATGAATAGTGTGTTAGTAAGAGAGTATTAGCACATATTATTGGAATGAATTGAGGATAGTCCTAAGAGGATTTGATTTTATTATGTAAAAAACAATATAATAAATTAAAACGAAATAAGAGAAACCTGAAACTTTATGTACTAGAAATCAAAATTATAATTACAGCCATAAAATAAAGAATATAAAAAGGTTTCCTTTTGTAGTTGCCTAATACAACAGGTGTTTATCTTTATATAGAGGAGAAGAAATAAAATATAAATTTAATCTGCTTTTACTTTGGGGGCATACAATATAATCTAAATGCAGTAATTCCTATAATTTTTCACTCTCTGCTCTCATATGAGAAATATCTTTTCTGCATTGTTATATACATGTTTGGTAAAGAAATAAATGATCTTTTAATGTGTTTTATACATTTCATGTCTCCTCCTTTGCGTGCGCTCTCATCTTATAATACATCTTTTAAACCATTTATTCTCTTCTTTATTAATCATAATAAACTTTTAGTTATTTTTTGCATACTTTAGTTTCTTATTCTCACATCAGTGGCGTTGTCTCTCTCTTACTTTTTTTCTTCATCACTGCCACACAAACACACCGACAAACATCCACAGGCCCACAACTACCTTCTGTGTCCCCGTGTTGTCTTCTCCCCTCCCACGAGCGTAAAAACACGCCCTTCTCACAGCCTACAAACACACTTACACACACAAACACACACACTACACTATAATCCAACATCATCTAACGATCTTATTTCATCTCTTACTACTATCTATCTACTCTTTACTCTTATATACTTCATCTACTATCTCATCTTATATTACTCTTATTCACTATCTCTTCTACATAACTCACTCTTCTATTCTCATCTACTAACTAACATCATAAACATCTTACTTAAACACACGCTCTCTCTCTCTCTTTACCTCACTCATCATGCGTAACATCTCATCACTTTCGTCTCTCTCTCTCTCACTAATTCTTCTTCTCTCTTTTAATCTGCGTGCTCACTTCTCATACTCTCTCCTTATACCATACTTCACACTACGATATTTGCGAATTATTTTGACTCTGCTTAATAGTTCGTTTCTCTTTACCAACTTTCTGCTCTCTGAATAAATACTTAAGCACATAACTATTATTACGTTCTTTTTCGATTCAATCTTTCTCTCATCTCTCAGTTTTGTTTAACATTCTTTCACGCTCCTGCTTCCTCTATTCATCATTCGTCTACTCTACTATATGATACACTGTTATCAATATATTTTTTCTCTTTTTCAATTTTATACTATATCATACTGCAAATTTTTATAGGGGAATCTCTGTGCAAGTGCGCTGTTCTCTTTGTCTACTCCAAAATCATATTCCAAGATTTCTCTGATATAATGCACATGTTAAAGAAAACAAATTATATGCATACCACACCCACCCCAATCTTATTCCTTCTTTATCCCTAGTAAGGCAACATTACATGGAAATAAAAACACTACTGGTGCTAATTCTGAACCGATGAGGTGCAAAATTTAGTATCACTTAATCATATGTATCCTTAGTAGTAGAAGATATGTAGCATTTCCAAGTCAGAGTATTTGAATAAGATAAATGGAATTTCATAACTATAAGCTTATGCTATTAATGTAAATTTAATATTGTAATAATATATTAGTATAATTATGTTATCAAATTACGACAAATAATAGAGTGAGACTCACTTTTCTGCCGATAAATAGTGTATAATATACAATATAATAATATAATAATATATAAATAAATTTATATTATATATAATTATATATATATAATATATTATTTTATATAAATTATAATTTGTCTCATATTTATTTTTTTACAGTATAACAAAATTGAAAATTAGTAATTTTAAAAATTGGGTAGATTATCTATTTATAAAAAAATATAGTATATAATATATATTATATATATAATATATATACATTGAAATATATATGTATGTATGTAATATATAGTTTACGAAGTAGTACTCGCAAATAAATAAGATATAGAGATAAAAAAGTGAAACTATATTATTTTGATATCATCAGAGAAGATATTAAAACACATAGTTAATCCCTCTACTAAATCTATAGCTAATATATTATAAAAAAAGTAGGTGAGAATATTCAATAGTGATAATATTATGGTAAACGAATTATTAATATATATATATAGTGTAGCGTACTTATCTCAGTGAGAGACCTTATATACTCACTCACCTCAATATTATATAATAGCGTAAAATTACATAATAATTATAAATATATGTATAAATATATATTATATATATATAGTATAATTAATATATTAATATATTAATATATTATATATATTTAATATATATTATATATATATAATTATATTAATATAATATATAATATATATATATAATATATATATATATATTAATAATTAATATATATATAATTATATATAGATATATATATATATATATATATATAATATTGCTGTTAATATATATATTAATGTGAAATAGAAATATAAATAATATATAAGAAATGATTTAGTTATTAATATTTTGGGTTTATTATAATACTTATATAATATATAGAGCTCAATGAGTATTAGGCTAGTTATGTCACTTAACTTTAGCTCACCTATACCCTCTACTAATTGCCTAGCACTTAGATATATTTAATATAATATATATATATAATATATATATATATATATAATATAATATATATTAATATATATAATATATATATATAATATATATTATATATATATATAATAATTATATAATATATAATATATATTATATATATATATTGGTAGCTTAGAGGGTATGTGGAGGAATGAGGCGATGCACTGTGAGGTTGTGTGTATTATATTAATAATATTATTATATATATATTATATGTGATGTTGTTATATAAAATAAATATATATGTGTGTATTAGTGTGTGTGTGTGTGAGTGAGTTGATGTATAATATATATTATAAATATTAATATATTACTATAAAACATAGATGTGTGTTTGTGGTTGATGTGTGTGTGTTGTTGTAGTAGTGTGTGTGTGTGAGTGATGTAAAGGAGAATTCATTAGTTTTATAATAAGTTAAACCCACGTGTTATAAAGGTCAGATTATATACACGTGATTGCACAATGTCATTTTTAAGTGTTACTATGATATAATGTCATTTGCATGGTGAGAAATACTTCGTATAATACGTAGTTTAAACTTGAAACGTCATTTTCTGTGTATATATGTGATATGAGACGAAAAATTTAAAAAAAAAAACGTTATTTTACGTGTTACGTTGTTAATTTATTAAAAATAATCAACATACAGAGTTTGATATTAAATAGTTAGGTGCATAAAATGTGAGGAATGAAAAATGGCGTAAATATGTTCTTTAATAAATTATGTTATAAAGATTATGTAAATGTATTGGTGTTGTATATCTACAAGAAATATTGTTGTATTTCAACTCATTAAAAAAAGTTTGAATTTTTATATTAAGATATAAAGAATCTTAGGAAGGCACATTTATTAGAGGTCAGAGGATTGAAGAGCTCTCTCTACCTGACAAACACTTAATTTGAAAATTTTGGTTTCTTTTGTAGTTAATCAGAATTACTCATAGTGTTAAGAACAGCATTTTTATTACGAGGTTTATGGACTCTTATTGAGCTTCGCAGATGATTTTATACGTATATAGAGTACATAACACGATTGCAGATAAAAAGAGCATTGAATATTAGTGTTTGCAAATTTTTAAAAAATCTCTACTACCACTATATCCTAAAAGGATAAATATATGAAGAGGTCCAGCATAGAGGGTGAGGTCCTACGTTCGACAGAGAAGCAATTATACGAGGTGAACCGCTAAAGTTGATTTATGGCCATAAGATCGCGTACCGCCTAGGTATATGACCTACGAATCGCGGTACTGCTATGGCATTTGTGTGCTTAAGGTGTTATCAATAGAGATGCTCTCTGGTATAATATATGTGTTAGAATGTGAGAGAAAACATTTATATTTTATTTGCTCTCGGAAGATGATTGAACTCACATAGAATGTAATAATAATAAATGTGATGTTCTTTTCCGTATATTCTTTCCTATTTTTTTTTTAAAATTCTTCAATTGATTCTATTATCTTGTTAATTAATACGACTGTCGGGATTAATTAAAAATATCCAAAATTTTATATAGTTTTTAACATATAAACCCCCAAAAAATGACAAATTTAGTGTTATATCATTCTTCCCGTCCACTGGCTATTTATATCCATAACAATCATCATTCTTTCTTAATATGTTGGTGAGATTACTTTCATTAACACGGTCGAATTACACTCATAACACACTTTAGTGTTTAACAACTCATTTAAAGTAACTGTATCGGAATATAACATCAAACTATAGGTGATATTTTAAAGTTTAAAATAAAATACTGTGAAGCATGCAATAAACACATCATCATAATATATATATATATATATATATATATATATATATATATATATATATATATATATATATATATATATATATATATATATATATAACTATATATATATATATATATATATATATATATATATATATATATATATATATATTGTGTGTGTATCATGAGAGAGAGAGAGAGAGAGAGAGAGAGGTATCAAAAAAGGATGAAGAAATCTTTTCATTGCTTTGTGTAACTGACCTTATTAATCCAGGAAATAGGGTTGGATAAATACATTGGACGAGCGGTGGTTGTGTTGCCTCTTTTCTATTTAAAGACATTGCCGCTTTGTCTACGTAAAACAGAGGAACAGTTTGGTTAATCTCAATTTTTTTTAACACAATAGATCTATATTTTTCGCTTTAGTTACATGTTTTAAATTTGGCAACATCAAAGTTTTCTATCCTTTCATCCGAGCAGTTCACTTTGCAGCCTAATCCATCCACGTATCCCAATTTATATTATTAATTAGAACTATCTTCTATTATTAGCTAGCTCCTAGCTCGTAACAATTGACTAGCCTATTATATAGCCTCATCTATCTTTATCAAAGCCATAAATACCCATTGTTCCATCCATTCCCACGCATACAGAGAAATGTAAAGCAAATTACTTAAAATGTACCAACATTTTAAAAGGAACATTTCTCCTTACTTACGATAAATCTCATTTTTAAATATTTTATCAATAAGCAAACTTACCAATTTTCATATCCAAACTCTCCTTCACGTTTAATCCGAGTTATCTAAAGGACACTTAAATACTTAAAGATAAATCGAACTGTTACTCCTTATAATTGATTTTAACTATGGGATACCCATTCCTTACCAACAACATTCGTATTTCATCCTCCTAATACAAAATAGGGCTTTCCAAATCATTATTTGCAAAAACTTTAGAAGAGAGTTGGTAATACAATTAATTATTATTATTATCATTATTATTATTATTATTATTATTATTATTATTATTATTATTATTATTATTATTATTATTATTATTATTATTATTATTATCATTATTATTAAATAATAATAATAATATTAATATTTATTATTTTTTAGAAAAAAGTTTCTGTTTTATATTTATTTATGATAATAATAATAATAATAAAGTTAATAATAATAATAATGTTAATAATAATAATAATAATAATAATAATAATAATATAAGAATAATAATAATTATAATAATAATAATAATAATGATAATAATATTATTATTAAATAATATAATAATAATAATAATAATAATAATAATAATAATAATAATAATAATAATAAAAAATAATAATAATAATAATAATAATAATAATAATAATAATAATAATAATAATAATAATAATAATAATAATAATAATAATAATAATAATAATAATAATATTATTATTAAATAATAATAATAATAATAATAATAATAATAATAATAATAATAATAATAATAATAATAATAATAATAATAATAATAATAATAATAATAATAATAATAATAATATACAATTTTCAGATATTAAAAAATTAATAAAAACATCAAAATAAAACTAAATATGAAAATTATTATTATTATTATTATTATTATTATTATTAATATGTATTAATAATATTAAGAAAGTGTTTTAATTATAATTTTATTGATTATATGTGTATACAATATTATTATTATTAATATTATTATTGTGTGTGTGTGTGTGTGTGTATTATTATTATTATTATTATTATTAACACATATTATTATTTTTAACATTATTATTATTATTATTATCATCATAAATAAATATAAAACAGAAACTTTTTTCTAAAAAATAATAAATATTTTTTTAAAATTTTTAGAAAAAATTTTAAAGCTTAAACTTTGAAAGCATATTTTAAAATAGGTTCGTTAAAAATATTTTATATATATAATTTTAAATTAAATATTTAAATTTTCAGTCTGATATATTTATTATTATTTTTCTTTTTTTAAATAAAAAATTGCAGCATATATATATATATATATATATATATATATATATATATATATATATATGTGTGTAATAATAATATATATATATATAATATAATAATAATAATAATATAATAATATATATTTAAATGTAATAAAATAAAAGAAAGATAAATATATAATATAATAATAATAGTATATATAAATATCAATAATATATAACAATAAAAATAATAAAAATAATAATGTGTATATATAAATAATAACTTTATAATAACTTTTTTTTTTTTATAATAAAAAATTGATGTATATATATATATATATATTATATATATATAATATATATATATAGTCTGCGTGTGAGCTAAAACGAAAAGTAGACATATTAAGACAATTAATTAATTAATTAATTAATTAATTAATTAATTAATTAATTAATTAATAATAATAATAATAATAATAATAATAATAATAATAATAATAATAATAATAATAATAATAATAATAATAATAATAATAATAATAATAATGATAATAATAATTATAATAATAATAATAATAATAATAATAATGATAATAATAATAATAATAATAATAATAATAATAATAATAATAATAATAATAATAATAATAATAATAATAATAATAATAATAATAATAATAATAATAATAATAATAATAATAATAATAATAATAATAATAATAATAATAATAATAATAATAATAATAACAGGTTTTCATCTACAGTTAATTCTTATCCTACTCTGTTACGTTGACAAGGTCAACGTAAGCTACAATTAATTACCTCCAATACACACTTAGCACACACACACACACACACACACACACCTACACACACATGCACACACACACACACACACACACTGCGTAAGGAAAAGATATAGACCATATGAGATGCATTCAGAGCTTTTCCTTATTAAAAAAAGATTTAACTACACGGTCATTGTTTGATTCTAGGAGAGGAGCTACTCTAGGTAATTGGTACCTAGGACTCGGGAGAGGAATCAAACCCTAGTCCATAACCTCGCAACTCAGTTGCTCTATCGTTGGTTTTCATTTATGATAATCATGATTCAACATATTGATAAGGAATAAATAACTGCACGAAATTATTGATATCACCACACACACACACACACACACACACACACACACACACACACACACACACACACACACACACACACACACACACACACACACTTTGAAGATAATACAAAAATAGACAGAAGAAATAATTCAAATTATTTATAAATAATTTCTCAAAATGTTGCTTGACGTCATAACATGGATCGTGTTGTCAAACACAACTTGTTTATTACAAAATCATGATGTTTGCAAACAAGGGGTTGGAAAGCCAGGCCTATAGTCTTGTAGTCTACTCTCGGAAATTATAAAAATATATAATCGTTTTCAGATTATGAGCGATTATTCCTGATGTGACGTCATTGTTCTAATTCCTGATGTGCGTCATTCTTCTAATTCCTGATGTGACGTAATTGTTCTAATTCCTGATGTGACGTCGTTGTTCTAATTCCTGATGTGACGTCATTCTTCTAATTCCTGATGCGAAGTAATTATTCTAATTCCTGATGTGACGTCTTTGTTCTAATTCCTAATGTGACGTCACTTTCCTAATTCCTGATGTGATGTCATTGTTCTAATTCCTGATGTGACGCCATTTTCCTAATTGCTGATGTGACGTCATTGTTCTAATTCCTGATGTGACGTCATTATTCTAATTCCTGATGTGACGTCATTCTTCTAATTCCTGATGTGACGTCGTTGTTCTAATTCTTGATGTGACGCCATTGTTCTAATTCCTGATTTGACGTCATTTTCCTAATTCCTGATGTGATGTCATTGTTCTAATTCCTGATTTGACGTCATTTTCCTAATTCCTGATGTGATGTCATTGTTCTAATTCCTGATGTGACGTCATTGTTCTAATTCCTGATGTGACATCATTTTTCTAATTCCTGATGTGATGTTATGGTTCTAATTCGTGATGTGACGTCATTGTTCT
>JABUQX010004023.1:52500-57500 GCA_015478945.1 Trachelipus rathkii | reverse complement strand
TGTGTGTGTGTGTGTGTGTGTGTGTGTGTGTGTGTGTGTGTGTGTGTGTGTGTGTGTGTGTGTGTGTGTAGGTGTGTTTGTGGGTGGGTGGAGGGTTATATACTTCCATCCCGATGAGTTCGTTAAGGAACACATTATTAGTTTCTAAAGTAGAATCTTAATTAGACAAAAATCAGAAATCTAATTAAATTTATAATAGAAACTTCATTAATCATAAATCAGAATCCATGTGAAGTAATTTTCATATACTCTTAATTGAAGATTTTTACTTTCATGTGGGATTCTGATTTATGATTACATGAATCAGAATCCACTTGAAGTAGATTCTTCATTATTGCATTATATCATAATCCTTTCGAAGTTAAATCTCATTTACTATTTAATTTCAGATCATATAAATTGAATCTTTATTAGTCCATAAAATCAGAATTCATGTGAAGTTGAATTATTTATTATTCATAAATAAGGAAAGAGGCAACATTTTGAAGTAGAATCTTTAAAGTCATAAAATCTAGAATTTAGTTTAAAGGTGAATCTTTTCGGTAAGTCATAAATCAGAATCTGTTTTAAGCAGAATTTTCATTATCATTTGCCTCAAAATACATTGAAGTAAAATCTCATGTCGTGGAATGGAATCAGAATCCGTTTTAAGTAGATCCAAAAAACATTTGAAGTTAAGATCTTCATTATTTCATAAATAGGAATTATATTTTGAAGTTGATATTCATATTCTCATAAATAAAAATCTATTTGAAGTGGAATATTTATGAGATATAAATTTCAGACAACCGGTGTGGAGTTGCAATCTTATTGGTCATAAATGAGAATCATTGAAGTGTAATCTTCACGAATCAGGAATCCATTTGAAAGTATCTTCATATTAAATAAATCATAAGTAATTAAATAGAAGCTTCATTAATGGTAAATCAGATTCCATTAAAGTGAAATCTTCATAAGTTATAAATCAGAAACCATCTGAAGTAGAATCTTAATTAGTTATAATTCGGAATATATTTGAAAGATAATCTTCCTAAGGCCTAAATTAGAATCTGTTTTAAGTAGAATCCTCATTAGTCATAAATCAGAATCCATACGAAGTTGTAAATTTATTAGTCATAAATCGGAATTCATTTGAATTAGTCTTTATTATTCATAAATAAAAAGTACATTTGAAATAAAATCTTCATTAGTGATTAACTAGAAAATATCTAAAATATAATCTTCATAAATCATAATTCATTTTAAGTAGAATTTTCATTGTTCATAACTCAAAATACATTTCAAGTAGAAAATTCATTGGTTATATAAGTGAGAATTAATTAGAAGTAGAATCTTTATAAGACATAAATCAGAATTCGTATGAAGTTGAATCTTCTGGTCATAAATAAGAATCCATTTGTAGTGAAATCTTCATAAGCCATATATTAGAATTCACTTGAAGTGGGAACTTCATATGTTATAAATCTGAGCTTGTTTTAGTAAGAATCTTCATTAGTGGTAAATCAGATTCCATTTGAAATGAAATCTTCATGTCAAATGAGAATCCATTTGAAACAGAATCTTCATTAGTTATAAATCAGAATACATTTAAGTAAAGTCATAAATCAGAATTTGTTCTATGTAGATCTTTATTAGTGGTGAATCAAAATCCATTTGAAGCAGAATCTTCATTAGTGATAAATCAGAACCCATCTTAAGTAGAATATTTATTAGTTATCAATGAGAATCCTTTAGAGAAAAATGTACAATAGAAAACTTAATTTCGAGGAGAAGAAAGAATTTTTCCCAAGTGCTGACTGACGTCTTGAATGTTTTTTATGTTGTTTTCCGAAAAGATCCTTCAATTTTTTTTTTCTTTCAAACTTTTCTGGAAATTTTTTACTTTTTCATTCAGAAAAATCTATAATGTAACTCTGAACTTTTTTTTTTTTTTTTTTTTTTTTTTTTTTTATGGAATAAATACCATTTTTCCTTGTCTAACCCTCTTAAGGGTGAGGTGTACTTCGTTTAAAACGTCCGAGCAGCGACGAAGCAAGCCCAGGGGAGAAAGCTTCACATTCTCCCACCGACCAGTTGTGAAAACTGCGACCCCTCGCTTTTGTATGGCGAGTGCTCTACCACTGAGCTACCGGGCGCTTTTAAATAAATAAATATAAAATAACTAAAAAAGAAAAAAATATACATATACATACATAAATACACAC
This sequence comes from Trachelipus rathkii, assembly GCA_015478945.1. Taxonomy (NCBI): domain Eukaryota; kingdom Metazoa; phylum Arthropoda; class Malacostraca; order Isopoda; family Trachelipodidae; genus Trachelipus; species Trachelipus rathkii. The sequence goes on along the minus strand of JABUQX010004023.1, from coordinate 55,296 downwards.
ATACATACATATACAAATATATATATACATAACACTACCATCATTAACAATATTTTCATCACTAGCACTATTATCAATAATATTAACATCAATAACATTAATACCACTAATTAATAACTATCACTATTAACACTATCACCTGTCACCAATTATTATTATTATTATTATTATTATTATTATTATTATTACCAGATAGTATCAGGTCACTTTCTGTTGTGGCGTCAGCTGCAAGTATTTTGAAACGCTAATCCACCGTTGTGCAGTGAAGACAAAAAACTGTAGGATGTTCCGAGCCCCAAGCCTGTTTAATCGAGAGTCCATTTGTGAGACTAGCTGATTCTGGTGTCAAGGTTGTACAAACTTCTATGATATAATTATCAATATTCAAGCAAAAAGAGACCTATTTTGTCATTGGTCATAATTACATTTTTTCAAAAGAACACGTAACAATAAACATTTGTTAATTCACAGTTTTTAAAATTTGACGTTGATTAATATTAATTATTCTTAATTTCTAAAAATTTTCAAATTAATGTTCCGAAAATATTTTAATTCGCTTATTTTTCAAAGCCTCTTCTGTCTTGGAAGTTCATCATTTCTAAACTCAACAATTTCATTCATTCTTTATTCCGATCTTTTCCGAGAGAGTATATTAATTAAGTCTCTTTAGATTCTTCTCTTTCTAGATGTTTTCTCTGCTCTTTTCTTTCTGTTCCTTCTAGTTGTTAGCACGTCTTGACCCAACGACACCAGAATAATATATATTACCATCTTCCATAATAGAGAAATGTAAGGTTTGAAAGGTGACCAGCTAAATATTAATTACTTAAGGTTTCTCGTTCATCACCTAATTAAAGGTGAAAAGTCTTCAAAAAGTAGACAAGTAGATAGTAGATCAAAACGTGAGTGATCTACAGAAAATGAAAGATCTTTAATGTCACCCTAGAAGAAAAATCGTAGATACAAATATTGCCGATACCAAATGATAATAGATAAAGTTTCTTCATGGTAGAAATTTTGTCACCACGGGAAAACCGTCGACAAAAATTTTATTAAGTGACGAATCTTAACAAAATGTTAACTTTATTGCCAAAATAATAGATATAATTTTAACAAACTTTTAGCACAAACAATCAATGGCACACTATCACGCATATCCTCCTTCATATATATATATATATATATATATATATATATGATATATAGATCTTTATATATATATATATTATATATATATAGTATATATTATATATATATATATATATATATATATATATATAACATATATATATATATTATATATATATAATATATATATATATATATATATATATATATATATATATATATATATATATATATATATATATATATATATATAATATATATATATATTATTATATTTATATATATATATATGTATATATATATATATCTATATATTATATATATATATATATATTATATTATAATAATTATTATATATATATATACTATATATATATATATACATATATATATATATATATATATATATATATATATATTTAGAGAGAGAGAGAGAGAGTGTCTAGATCTTTGCAACTCAACCTTTGTGCTCTCACTGAATCTTTCGTATCCTTTCAGTTAGTCGAAGAAATGCATAATTTTCCCTTATATACCATCGCTATTACAGCGAACATTGCTCATCTGAGCTCTCTATTCGGGTACATCTTCCTTTGAGGAATGCTTGTGTGTCACATCTTTCCAACACTATCATCCTTTCTCTTTCCAGCATTCTGAATCCACCATTGTAAATATACAAATATTTAGGACTTGATAACACTGGGCAACCAAAAAAAATTTTTTGGAATGTTTTCTTAACTTCATTAGTGTAATCTTACTAATTTGGGGGTGAGAAAAACGAGTACGACAAAGAAAAATCTTTATTAGCTCTAGTTTCTGTGATATACAATAGGTGGAAATATGTTATTTTAATGAATTAAGAGAAAACGATACATTTTAATTACACATGCCAACAACATTGAAAGCACATTTTAAATATTGTTAATCAGTTACATTCTAAGAGTTCAAAATTGAATGGATGAATACCTGGCAAGTGGTTCTGTGTGAAGAGTATCGTGTGGTGGCTTCATGAGATAGTTTTCTTTTGGCTTGCCTCTTGTAAGTGAGTTCCGGAGCATCCCTACACACAGACCAGCAGTAATCCGCAAGCATAGCTTCATTCCAACGGCCCTGATATCTTTGTTCCATTACAGAAATATCCTGATGGAATCTTTCTCCGTGTTCATCACTGACAGCTCCACAACTAGGAGGGAAAAAGTCTAGGTGGGAGTGAAGAAAATGGATTTTAAGGGACATGTTGCATCCGAGTTGATGGTATTTTTCCAGAAGTACTGTCACCAACTGAGTGTAGTTTTCATCTCTCTTTTGTTGCCTAAAAATCCATGTATAACTCCCTTTAAGGCTTTCGCTTCCTTTTCTTTTCCCTCCAAAACTCGGTCAAACGCAGGATCCTTTACAAGTTGTCGAATTTGTGGCCCAACAAAAATACCTTCCTTAACCTTTGCATCACTCAATCTAGGAAATTTGTCTCGTAAGTACTTAAAGGCCTCTCCTTCCTGGTTCATACCTTTGACAAAATTTTTCATGAGACCCAGCTTTATATGAAGGGGTGGAAGAAGAACATCTTTTGGGTCCACGAGAGACTCATGCCTTTGACAAAAATTTTCATGACACCCAGCTTTAATTGAAGATTTTTCTCACTAGAGTCAAGAGTTCTTGCAGACTACTCTG
>JABUQX010004023.1:42500-45000 GCA_015478945.1 Trachelipus rathkii | reverse complement strand
AACACTTTTTCCTCAATATGATTTTAATTTAACCCTTAATTTTTTAGTTTTAAATCTGAAACAAAAATTTGTCACTCTAAATCCACTTGAACCTATATCCAGGTTAGGACTAGGTTTACGGGAAAGAGGTTTTGTTGTTTACGCTAGAGGAACTCTAACGAAACCAACAAAGGTTAACATAACCTAACCTAGCTCTTTTGCCAGCAACTAATTAATGTATGGCTGTGTGGATCGACGTTATCGTAAAACTAGCCCTAACCTGTATGGATCAACGTTGCCGTAAGCTAATAGTTTATTTATTTGCTGCTGTATTTTTTATCCACAGAGTTCACCGTGTCAATAGTTTACGCAGTATTAAATTCAAAAATTGTAAGAAAAAACATTAGAATTGTTCAGCTCTTTACACACATTAAAGCTAAATGTTCGAAATTCACTCTATATGTTAAGCTGATTTATCGATATTAAATGTCGATATCACTAGAAATTTTGCTTAAATAAAATTAGCGAATTACATCAGAAACTTGCTTAAGATTCTCTCTCTCTCTCTCTCTCTCTCTCTCTCTATATATATATATATATATATATATATATATATATATATATATATATATATATATATATATATATATATATATATATATATATATATATAAATATATATATATATATATATATAATATATATATATATATATATATATATATATATGTATATATATATATATATATATATATATATATATATATATATATATGTATATATATATATATATATATATATATATATATATACTATAGTATATATATATATTATATATATAATATATATATATATATATATATATTTAAAATACAATATTGTATTTTTATACTAGATACAAAAAGATTATTAATATACAATAGACTCTCCAATCGAACTATAATGGGGGTGGGTATAAGATATTAAGGAATAATATGGGAGTATATAAAAGGAATGAGGGGGGGAAGAGACGTATCATTGGGTTTATATTAGATTGTAGTTTGGGGGGAGGGGACTTAAGATTAGTTTTTACAAAGACCCTTTTAATAACAGCTTCGTCTGAAATATCCGTCGAAATTGATGGTGTCAAAAGCGAGATCGGACCTAAATTGGCAGGTTGTGTTGTTATCTCCCAAAAAGTGTGGTCAAGTCCGAATAGAGAGAGAGAAAGATGCTCTTTTTGAACAACCAATTCGAGTTTTAAAATGACAGGTTTTAAAAACACTATATGAATACTCTCGCATATATGAGATCGAATATTTTGGGTGTTAAATGCGATCTTCGTAAGAACACTTAGCTTTAATTCAGTTTCATATTTTAAGTAACATACATACATACATATATGTGTATAAATGCATACATAAATACATATATACAAATATATTTATATATGGCTGTGTGTGTGTAGGTGTAGGTGTGTGTGTATGTGTGTGTGTGAGGTCATGAGATCAATCCTTTTACTGACAAAGGATGAAAGGTTTTAAGATTTCAAAAAAAAAACATTCGAAAAACAACAAGAAAAATTTGTTCTGATAGCAAAGTCTCTTTAAATCAAATTGTATGATGTGAAACCATCAATAACCTCTCTCTCTCTCTCTCTCTCTCTCTCTCTCTCTCTCTCTCTCTCTCTCTCTCTCTCTCTCTCTCTCTCTCTCTCTCTCTCTCCGTCTACAATACAAAAGAAATTATATAATATTATATATATATATATTATTATATATATTATATATGATAATATATAATATATAATATAGGTATATATTATAGTAGTATTTTATATATATATGATATAGTATATATAAGGCATTCCCAAGAGTAAATGGAAACTTTACCTTATATCAAAAAATTACGCCATTATAGGTTCGTCGAAAAAAAATTATCTTTATTTATTTTGTTTGGTTGTTGTGTTATCACAAAAATGGCTTCATGAGTAGACTCGGATGGGCTTTATATGGAGGAAGAGAGCAGAGAGAGAGAGAGAGACGAGAGAGAGAGAGAGAGGAGAGAGAGAGAGAGAGAGAGAGAGAGAGAGGAGAGAGAAACGTTTACGAAACTAACGTTTAAATGCTATTTAATTCCGCAATCTATTTCTTTCATCGTATCTACTCCTTAACCTTTCCAACCTCTGTACTATCATATATATATATATATATATATTATATATATATATATAATATTTATATATATAATTATATTATATAAATATATTATATATTCAAAGATGTTTCTTTATAGTTTATAACTATATATATATATATAATATATATTATATTATAATATATACTCTATATAATATAATATATAGTATATTATATATATTAGTATAGTATATATTATATATAGTAGTAATATATATATAGTATTTATATATTATATATATATATATATATAATATATATATAAATAATATATATATATATATATATATATTCTATATATATTATATATATACCCACCTCTCTCTGTATCATATATATATATA
>JABUQX010004023.1:15000-27500 GCA_015478945.1 Trachelipus rathkii | reverse complement strand
AAAAAGCATTTAACAAAGCAAAAACGAGGTACTATAGCACCTTCCCCGAAAAATAGCAACAACTCCTTTTTACCAATTCCTCAAATACCATTATTCGTTAAAACAAATATTACCCTCATTCCATCAAAATAACATCGACCTTAAAAAACATTCTCAACCCCCAAAACGAAAAAAAAGAAAACCTCCCCCAAAGCTGTATAATATCACATCCCTGCAATACTTGCAATAAAACATATACAGGTGAAACCATAGATTTGTAAAGAAGAAAAAATCAACATATAATGACCTGCACAAGGACAGCAAAAATCCAGCTTTAACAAGTCATAGGCGTAACACAGGCCACTCCTATCAATATCAACAAAATAAAGATGATCAGAAATATCATTCACACGAACCATCGCAAAAAATCATGGAATCCTTTTGCCTTTATAATAGTAACAACTACAATAACATCCCGGTGAAGTTAAGATAGATTTTATAAAAAATGAATATCTGAAAAACATCAAATATTTTCAAATCAACACCATGAAGAAAATAGCAGGCCAACTGAAACACACTTGAACTGATGAAGATCAAGAAAAATCCAGTTCCTTAGCCTGAAGAGGTCTCGCATGTCGGGACGAAAAATAGACTTTCCTTTTTTTAAAATTATTTCATTAAAAAAAGTGTCTTTAACAATGTCTTTTAATTTGTGTACATTTGTTAATAATAACATGAAGTGACAGTAAAGCATAAAACTAAAAAAGAATCCAAGGGCTTCCTCTCTAAAGTATAATAATAATATATATAATATATATATATATATATATATATATATATAAAATAATAATATATAGTATATATATATATATTATTAATATATATATATTTATTATAATATTATATAAATATATATATATATATATATATATATATATATTATATATATATAATTTTATAATATTAATTCAATTAAATAAATAATTTTGAAAAAGACATTTCGGAAAATATTTGATTTCTTGAAGATATTTACTTTAAAAGAAATAAATACATTAATATTTAACAATTATATTATTATTTCCTTTTCTGAATTCGGTTTAGATATATTCAAATTTCGAATTATTTTATGTTAAAAACTTCGTATAAAAATTTATAAATTTTGCCTCAATTTAATTTAAATCTAGTAAAGATACCAAAAAAATTGATTATATCTAGGTATGTTTATATATTTTGCATCAATTTAAAACAAAGGAGAAAATGGAATTAAAATTATTTTTTTAATTTTTGTTTTTGATTTAACCGTCTATTATTTAGTGTAATTTACAGTTAACCCCGGTATAAAACCCCGGTTTTCCCTGATTTTTGGCCGGGCCGGGGCCGGGACCGGGGCCGGGGGCCGGGGCTGGGCGCTTAAAGATGCCGGGTTGGCCCGGGGCCGGGGCCCGGGCGGGCCCCGGTCGTTCCTAAATACAATTGCTGGAATCCTGGCAATTTTACCGAGGAAACTGTAAAAAAAAAAAAAAAAAAACAAAAAAAAAAAACATATCTCGAAAACTACAAAGCTACAACAAAATGAATACATTTTTGGGATCCTTGTAAAAAAATTTTTTTTTGCCTTTCGGACCAAATTTAAAAAAAAAAAAAAAAAAAAAAAAATTAAACATAAAATTGCAAAAATAAAATTGTAAGGTTGCCTGGACAATAGTATATAATATATTATTATATTTGTAAAGGTATTACACAAGGCAATTTTTTAGGGGCTCGAGCCGACGGGGAACAAGGGGGGGGACGTGTTCCATACCCGTAGGAGAGGGGGCGGAGGAACCCACGCGACACCAAAATACAAGAACGGGGTTCCGGAGACCCTCCCCGGAGGGGCGGAATTAGTCCTACTCCCGTAGTTCCCCGGAAGGCGAGAGACCCCGATCCTCCATCGTGCGTATAACCCTTGGGGTAATTCTTTTGTTAAAAAAAAAAAAAAAGCAAAATCTTAATAGAAAGCTATTATTTACAGTAAACCCAATAAAAGAATTCTAAATAGGGCCACTCTAAATCATATTACTGAATAAATTATTAACAATAATTTTTTTTATTTTTTTATTTTTTCTTAACAATTTTCCTATCCAAGAATTTTTTAACGGGAGATAATCCAAAATGTTTCTTTTCGCTGTAGCATATTGTAAGTTTTTTGAATATAATTTATTTTTAATATTTTTTTTTTACATTTTTCCCACTAAAAGTTGGACCAACATTCCAGCAATGTATTCCTTTCTCCTGGTAGCTATTGTAGTTTTTTTGAGATATGGATTGTGGCTCTTCTAGAGGCTGACCATATAATATTAATATTATATTATATATATTATATATATATAATATATATATATAGTATAGTATATTATTATATAATAATTATATGATTATATATATATATTATATAGTATATATTATATATATTATAATATAATTATAATATTATATATTATCACAGATTCCGAGCCACCAAAATTTACCGATTCGGCCGAACCCGATCCCGATTTAAAAGCTCAAGACCAAACTTAGAAAAGCTACGAAAGATGCAAAATGGATGCAACAAGGTTCAATTCCACAGACTGGAATCGAAGTATGTAGGTCGTAAGTGAAGTGAATGAGTCAAAGGAGATTTTACTCTCCATCAGCGGGATTCGAACCTGGCCTCCGCGTCGCTGAGTTAACAGTGACCGGGCGCTCTAACCACTATTCCTTGGCGCCGGAATAAGAATCAACCTTTGGAAGTCGGATTCATATTTTAATTATCTGGTCTCGAACTCCGGCTACATGAAAAAGGGAAACGATTCGATATTCATGGACGCCATTCGATATATAAGATCAAAATATTATTATAAAGTTTATCATTCAATAATTATGGATTCTAAACCTATGAGTAGCAACCAATACTTGGGTCGCAGGGGCTAAAATTATGTTACTTTGTAATAACAAGTAGTTATTACATTTATTTAGATTATTTCATTAGCATTTTTAGTTTCAAAAGGACCGTAAAATTGATCGGCTTGTTGATTTTGAATTGCGAAGTTGATCGTCTTGTTCGATTTTGGGTCACGCAATTGATCGTCTTGTTAATTTTGGGTCGCGAAGTTGATCGTCATGTTGATTTTGGGTCGCGAATTTGACCGTCTTGCTGATTTTGGGTCGCGGCGTTGATCGTCTTGTTGATTTTGGGTCTCAACGTTGATCGTCTTGTTGATGCTTGGTTCGCGCGAAGTTGATCGTCTTTTGATTTTGGGTCGTAAAATTGAAAGTATTCTTGATTTTGGGTTGCGAAGTTGATCGTCTTGTTGATTTTTGGTCCGGAAGTTGATTGTCTTGTTGATTTTGGGTCGCGAAGTTGATCGTCATGTTGATTTTTGGACGCGAAGTTGACCGTCTTGTTGATTTTGGGTCGCAAAGATGATAGTCTTGCTGTTTTGGGGTCGCAAAGTTGATCGTCTTGTTGATTTTGAGTAGCGAAGTTACCGTCTTGTTGATTTTGGGTGGCAAAGTTGATCGTCTTGTTGATTTTGGATCGCAAAGTTGATTTTGAGGTGTGGCCAAAAGTGATTATGAATCTCTGCCATTAACAGTGAAACGTTGGCCAAAATTTAAAATATAATTTTAAAAATGTGATGAAGACCAAACAATTTTAAAACTTTACATCATGAAATAATTACACGAGAATAAATTATATATATATATATATATATATAATATAATATAATATATATTATATATATATATATATATATATATATATATTATATATATAATATATATATATATTTATATATAAATATATATATATATATATATATATATATTATATATAATTATATATATATAATATATATATATTTATATATATATATATATATATATATATATATATATATATATATATATATATATATATATACAAATATAATTTTATACATACGCCACATATATATATATATATATATATATTATATATATATATATATATATATACTATAATATATATATAATATATATATATATATATATATATATATTATATATATATTAGATATATATATATATATATATAGTATATATATATATATATATTATATATATATATTATATATAATATATATATATATATATATATATATATATATATATATATAAGTGGCGGTTTTTCGGGAGAGGCAAGAAAGGCAGTGCATCCTTATGATTTGATAAGTAGAGAGACTTCAGATCATACTTTCTTGCTCTTCTTATTTCAATTGTATATATATATATATATGTTGTAACCGGATGGTTGCTTCAAACCAAATGGTTGATAAATAAAAGAGTTCGCTCTTGGAAACGGAAGGTAGCTATCTTGAAAGACGATGAAAAACCACAGTTTATTTTACAATATATACATGAGAGCAGCTATAATCGTTGTTAAGCTCCAGTGAGGACTATATACAATATCTTTGTAAATTATTAAGGATTTAAATTAATCTACGTTGGGGATTTAATCGTTCCCTGGCGTCCCAGTCAAATGTCCACGATTTCGAAAGCCTGACACTCACAATCCGCTTTACGTCCTTACACGACCAGTTGCTTTGAATATTGAGTCTGGTTTCCGGTCTCACACTCGCACCCGAGTACGCGGGACTTTAATTAACTTGTTAATGATTTTCAACTGGAACTTTGATAATCTGCTTTCTTGTTCTCCGTAAAAATCACCTTTATTTCACTCGTTGTTTTGGACGGACCAACTTTACGTAAAACTTTCACATATAAAAAGACGCGATTCTAGCACCGATTTTCTTCATTTCAGAATATTTTAGTTGGTTTAGGGATTTCTTTAAATCACCCTATTGTACGACTCCCCCTCAGAGATTGGTTGTCCAATCTCTAACAAGAAAAATAATTACACTGGTTCCTCCTCCTTGACGCCTTTTTTGCTTCTGTCCGTCTTTCGTACTCTAGAATCTTTCCTTGTACGTTAGACAATTCTGGAACTGATCCTCGTGATCTTGTTTGTGGTGGCGAGTATTGGCTTTCCTCAGCTTGTTCACAATTCTCTACGTACACTGATTCTTGACCTCTATTCATGTTCTCCGGGCTTTCTCCAACTTCCCTCAACTCTTCATATAGGGATTTCCTGGTTGGTTCTGGTGTTTCTAAGTCTTCTGCTGAGTTCAGGGCTCTCTCTTCCATTTCTAACATTCCAGTCCCAGGTACATGCAACTCCTCCTCCAATTGGCCAAATGACGTTTCTTCTTCCAAATCACTCCTGTCGCTTTCTATTGCAGCCAATATATAACTGTTCTCCGGGAACCGTAACGACGCCTCAAACTTCCGGATATCAAAATCACTGTTTCTGTCACTATTTGTATCATTGTTGTCAAACCAGTCCAACTGTTCACTGGCATCAATTGGTGAGGGGACCGATTCCGTATAGCTCGTTTGTGTCCCTATATCGAATGTTATCAACTGGTCCGTCTGTACTGCTGCAACCTTCTTCGTTTTGACGCTTGCTGTCGCTACATCTTTCAGCATCTGCCAAGCCTTCTTTAACTGGGCTCCTTTCTTCTTTTCCGTCCGCGTAACGACCGACTGGTTCTTACTCCACAAAGTTGTACGCTGTTCCGGACGGTTGTGTCCACCCCTGACCCAAGGGTCACGCTCATCTTCGACCGACTGGTCCTGTACACGTTCAACCGACTGGTTCCTCCTACACTTGACCGAATGGTTCTTCTCCATTTGTACTGAAACGTCCCTTAAGAACCCCAACCTGGGGCCACATTCCGATGTCTCTAACTCAGAATCAATTTCTTCAGGTGAGTTTACTTGCGAGGTCTCTAATTCTACTTCTTCGTTCTCTTGTCGGAAATGCTGTAACAAGTAAGGAGGCGGATCTGCCCAAACTTTCAAATGTGAATAATGTGCTTTTATAGTTTTTCCTTCCCTTTCGATCTCATACGTCATTCCCTCGGATACAACTTTGGTAACTACGTAGGGCCCTGCAAATCTTTCTCCCAACTTCTTGTCTACTGACCTATCTACACTTATAATCTTCCTTTTAACTTTTACACCCACTGCATAGGGTAACCAATTAGGGTGTCCCTCTCTCCACTTTCCTTGTTCTTCTCTTGGGATGGGTAGCATCACTCCTCTTTCATGATGTTCCGTCATTAATTTCTCTGCTGGTGACATCCCCAGTTCAGTATGTTTTGTGTTGTTATATGTCAACACCACTCTCGGCAGACAAATGTCCCAATCCAATTCTTCAGCTACTACATTCTTCACTAACTCTGCAAACGTTCTATTGACACGCTCCACTGCCCCGTTACTTGATGGCTTATAAGGACTACTATAAATGTGGTCAATCCCATAGCTCCTCAACATCTGTTCGAACTTCCGACTCCTAAACTCCACTCCATTATCAGTCAGTATCTTGTACGGTGCATGTATGAAACTTGGTAACATATGATATTCAAATGCATCTGATACACTTTTTGCTACCTTATTTTTCAGTGGCCTCACCATTGCCCATTTACTACAATGATCGATCGCAACCAGGCATGCTACATTTCCCAATCTCGTTTTTGGCATGGACATAACGTCCACAGCAACCATCTCAAATGGATTCTTCACTTCAATCTTCCAGATAGGTGGGTATACTACCGTATGCTCAATCTTCATTAGCTGGCACTTCGGGCAAGTCCTGCATACTTCCTGAACCACTGTGTATATTTTTGGATGCCACACATACTTCACTACTGCATCTAATAATTTGTCTCGTCCTATGTGTGCAAGATTTCTGTGTATGGTCACGCTTACATGTACAAATTGTCTGAATCCCACCACTGCACTATAATAGTTTGTTCCCAGTTTCTTCACTAAAATTCCTTGGTTTATGGCAAAATCCTCTCTGTACCGGTAAAATTCTTTTAAGAGATCAGTCTTCTCAATTTGTTGTCCATTTCTCACCCTCTCTCTCAAAGTTTTTATAGCTTCTGATCTACTTTGTAATTTCATAATCTCTTCTGGCGCTATTTCCATTAATTGATTACTTTTTCTGTCAACCGATACATTATTTACCGCCACCGTTGTTATAAACGTGTTACTCACATTCTCAGAATCTTCACCATGCGAAATTATTCCTTCACCAAAATCTAGAACTGCTTCAGTTTCTACAAGATAGTTCATGCCCAACAAGAGGCAAGCTGGGATATATTCATCTTTAACCACCACCAATGGCAATGTCACCTGTCGGTATTTCATGTTTATGGTGATTTCTACTGCTCTTGTACACTCCACCTCCCCGGTGCCCACACCATTAAGTTTTACTTCCACTTGCCATTCTCGTCGTATGTGCCCAAATTGCGTAAGATCATGTACGACGGCCTCCTGTATTAAACTGATCACTGCACCAGTGTCTAGAAACGCACATTTTGTCACCTCCCCTATACACACTTCTTTCCAGGCAACCCCCTTCAAAATGTGGTTACAGCTCAGTCTTGAAATGTGACCTCTTTCCTTCATCAACAGATTTATCTCCAGTCCTTCACCATAATGGTGACTCAACAAGTTAGTTTCTTCATCCTCACTTGCTTCTTCTTCCTCTTGAGGATGTTCCCCATCGGTATCCTGTCCATCTTCTTGAAATTCTTCCTCGTTATCTGGAATGATTGGTATCTCTTCCGTCATGGTATTCCAATTTGTTGGACAGAATGTGCCATTGTCTTTTAAGGGATTAAAATGGCTTCCTCCCAGCACCTGCAAGTGCACATCCTCCAGGTGTTCTTCTTCTCTCATTTTGGGGCCAATATAAGCCACCGAACAGCATGTTCCATGATGGAGCCATATCTTTACTTTGAAAACATCGCTGGCTGCCAATAGTACTTCCGGTACGGGCTCTCTTCCAGGTTCTTTCAGTGCTCTTAAGTATTTTACTGTTTTTGCCCGTTTCTCTATCCCGTATAACCTCCTTTCCAAAATGAGCTTATCCAACAACACTTCCCGCAGGTTTCTAAAATTCCTTGGAACTCCTTCTAGATGGGCGTTATCTAAAACAATCTTTAGGCTTTGAAACAGGGAGTCTGCTCCTCCTGGAACTAATTTCATCAACAGTAATCCCTTTGGGAGCGCAAGGGGGTCAACGACTTCCGCTCTCTCCTCAATACTGCCGTGGCACCTGGACCAGGTGTCCGCAAACACATTTTCTTTTCCAGGATAATATTGAATTTCAAAACTATATTCGCTGAGATCATCCAAGACGCGTGCCAATTTACTGTCCACCAACTTCATTGTATCTAAATAGACCAATGGTCTATGATCAGTATAAAGAATGAAAGTCTGTCCCAACAGGAACGGTCTAAAACTTTTAATACCCCATCTTATAGCCAACAGTTCTCTTTCTATGGTCGACGCTCTTCTCTCACAAGCGCTAAATGAATGGGAATTATACGCAATTACCCTTCTTTCTCCATTCTGCTTTTGGCAAAGGCCAGCCCCCATACCAGTTCCACTAGCATCTACAAACAATTCTAACTTTTTCGCATGTGATGAAAAATCTGGGAACGCCAATTCTACTGAATCCTTCATCCGTTTTTTTAATTCTTCAAATGATTTAGTTCTTTCCGTCGTCCATTCAATCAAATCTTTTCTTTTCCCACCAGTTAGCACACTAAGAGGTGCTGCCACTTCTGAACAATTTCGAATGAATTTCCTCTGGAAGTTAATCATTCCAAGATATCTTCTTAATTCTCCAACATTCTTCGGCTTTTCTAATTTGTCGATTTGATTTACGTATTCCGGCAACTTTCTTATACCGGTTCTGCCAATTATATGGCCTAAAAATTGAACTTCCTTTTGTACCCATTTACATTTACTCACTTTTATTTTTACATTGGCTTCACAAAACTTCTGGAGGACACGTTTTATTAAGGTTAGATGCTCATCGAATCCCTTCGAGATCAAAAGCACATCGTCTACATAAATTACGACTTTATCCCTACTAAATCCAGTTAATATTCGTTGCATTTCCCTCTGGAACGCAGCTGGCCCATTCTTGAGTCCAAAGCTCAATCTTTTAAACCTGTATTGTCCGCTTACTGTGGAAAATGCAGTATAGTCTTTGCTATCTTCCTCCAACTGCATCTGGTAATACCCCTTAACCAGGTCCATACTTGTAAAATAGTAAGCTCCATGACAACCGAAGATCGTTTCGGTGATGTTGGTCATGGGAAATCGGTCAGCTTCAGTTACTTTATTAAGTCTCCGGTAGTCTACGCATAAACGTAATGTACCATCCTTTTTTCTAATCGGAACTATAGGAAAACTCCACTCTGAAGCACAAGGTTCCACAATGTCTCTCAGACACAACTCCTTCACTTGACTTTCTATTTCATCATTCGTTCTCTGGTCGAACCTTCTTGCTCTTTGGTAAATTGGGGTGTCATCATGTAGTTTGATTTTGTATGGTGTCATCGATGTCCTGCTCACATCTGCATCACTTCTGCTAAATACCGATCGGTAGTCCCATAATGCTTCTGTTATCTTCTCACGATGTTCCGTTGTTAATTCTTCCATAAATTCTATTTCGTCACTCAATCTTTCTTTCGTCCACTCTTGTTCAATGACTGGTTGTTCCGGTGGCTCTTGTATTATAGTATTTACTGCACACGTTTTTGCTTCGAACTTTATCAAATCACCCTCATCCACCATCAAGTGTGCTGTGCCGAGGATCTCACCCTTCCCCAAATATGTTTTTCCGGCGGTCAATTTCTTCACCAACACTTCTCCTTGATTGTCTTTCCATTTCACTAATCCCGGCAGCATCCTGAATCTTTTATTATAACCCCTTTTATTCTTTTCTTCTTTGTTGTCGATCAATAATTCTTCCGAACGTTCGTTTTCCCATTCTGTACCAGTTCTTGGTGTGATCTGCTCCGACTTCCAACATGCTTTCACACGAACCCATCCATCCTCTACGATGGCTATACCTTCCACAACGTAAACTGGGAGTGCAGTTACGACTCGAACACAATTTCCAGGGTCAGTTGGCAAATGTACATGCTCTATAATGCCCGTCTCACCATAACGCGTAAACGTCTTTTCTGCTACATTTAACTTGATCTGATTCTTTGTTAAGAAGGGCATCCCCAAGATTACACCTTCTTTCAGATACTTTACTACTAAAAACTCAAATCGACCGTACTCAATTCCGTCAATGGTCACTCTCAGAGTAGCGGTTCTCTGGGATTCTGTGCAGTGAGATGGGTCCCCTATACCTCTCAATTTCATTAACCTACTGGTTATTTCTGGATTCGTGATCTCTTTTAATAAATTTTCTCCAATAATACAGTATTGTGATCCTGAATCCATTATGGCAAGCGTTTCCTTACTATCAAGCTGTATTTTAAACCGTAATAATGGGGTCAACTGGATACTGTCATCTCTACCATAATTATTCCTCCCATTAGTTCTATAAACCCCAGTTGTTACTTCATCTGCTGTTTCATCTATTGTCTTTCTTATTTTTGCTGGTCGCTGCTGTAAAGGGCTAAGGCCCGACGTCACAAACTCTCTTGCCTCCGGATTCAGTATTGACCGCTCTTGGTTGACCGGGATACTTGCTTGTGCTTCCATTACTCTTGTTGGCTCCGGCCCACTCCCGTTGATGGCGGAGCGTTCTCGTTTCCCGAGACTCCTGGTTTTCTCTTCTTTTTTAGTTCTTCCACTTCTGCCCTCATAGGGCAAGACTCCCACAAATGCCCACTTTCCTCGCACACAAAACATTTGCGTTCATCAACACCGTGAGCCCTGGCACTATTTTCACGTCTGTCCCTGCTCCTGGTCTTCATTCCACAATTTGCAATCGTGTGCTCACTGCTACCTACCCTGGAAATTACCAGTCTAATCGATTCAATAAAAAGTTCTCTTCGGTAAAAAAAGGTTTAATAACTGCTTTGGAATTTTCTAGTCTTTATTATAGTAACTATCATTCTTAAAAAGCCGATAACAATATACATTAATTTACTTAACATGTTCCTTAAATATTCATTTCATTAAATTCATTACAATAGATCCGAAAACGTGAAATCAATCGATTTCTACAAATATCAATTAATATGTCAAAATGTTAAGATCAGTTCCTTAATTATTTTACATTACAAACACGCCAATAAAAGAAATAGCAATACATATAAAAAAGGTAACCAACAATACATTAAAATGAAACCTATCACAGCATGAATATTGCACTTTACTGAAAATACATTAAAATGAAACTTATCACAGTATGAATATTGCACTTTATCTTACTATAAACTATCCAAGTTGTTCCTGTAATCATTTTTCCTGCGGAACAGGAACATCTCCCTCTCCAACCAACGCCCTTCGGGAAAGGAGGCGCCACTCAGCTTGCCCCACCGGTAAGCAGTAATCTTTCACTATCAATTCAGTAACCCCGGTCGAGACACCCAAGCACCCGTTACTCCCTCCCGTTAGTTGTCCGTTGTTAAAGTCGAAATTCCTGCACTCGATCTGTTTCTAACTTTAATTCTCATTTACGTTCTAAAAAAAAACAGTTCTCACAATCGTGTCTACAACAATTAAAATCACCATAATATCTAAAATCAACACTTTTAAAAAATAACTCTCAACCTTCACTCGTCCGTTTCTACGGGATCTTTTACTAAATTCGTTTTAAAATCAAATCACACCTCTCCGCCATTTCAGCAAACTTTTCCTTCCTTCCGTGTTCTGTGGTGTTAATCTACTGTCTTTGTTTTTAAATTTCTTCTTCCGTCAACTAAATTCTTTCAACGTTTAGTTGGTTTATGCTTTATTATTTATAAAAACCTACTCAGTTACACAACTCCCCCTTTATATATATATATATATATATATATATATATATATAATATATATAAATAATATATATATATATATATATATATATATATATATATATATATATATATATATATTCAAAATACTAATTTGATTAAAGCAAAAAATATATATATATATATATATATATATATATATATATATATATATATATATATATATATATATATATATATATATATATATATATAATATATACTATATAAATATATATATATATATAATATATATTATACATTATATAATATATATATATATATATTATATATATATTTATGAAGTGAAATAAATTATGACGCATTTTGTAACATTACGAAAATACAAAGGCGAAAGTAAACACTAGCGAAATAAACGGAGGCAGATTTTACAAGTCTTTCCTTTTGGGGGGAGACTCCAATGAAATGCGCATTCCATTTGCAGAAAGAGTTTATGGACGTGCACAACTACAGAGAAAGGAACCGCCAGAAGGGAGGCAATGCTATGTTACCAAATGTACAATTCACGTACTAAGTTCCATAGACAAGGAGGCCCAGTGGAACAAATGTTTTAATGACTTTAATATATATTATATATATATATATAGATATATATAATATAATATATTTATA
>JABUQX010004023.1:5000-10000 GCA_015478945.1 Trachelipus rathkii | reverse complement strand
TAATCTGTAGAAGTACGAAAGTTGTAAGTCTGGAATTGAATTTATGATAAATTGTTTAATTTCATTAAAATGTGTCGGCATTCCTACTATATACTAATTATGGAAATATTTACTCAATTGCTTTTAGATAACGTTTAACTTTGACTTATTTTAAGTATTTGACATAAAATTATTTCCCAAAATTAGACCTCTTACTATGGTAAATAATTTTAAGAATCTTTTTTATATTTATAATATAACGTTATTTATTTTTTATGGTAATTTCTTAGTTCCGGTGGAACACTTCTTCTTCCTACTTTATTGAAATTACAAAGGCAGAATATACTGAAATGTATTAAAAACCCTTGAATAAACCGCGGAAAGCCACTTTTATATACCAAAAACAAAAAGCAAAAACAAAAACAAAAAATTTTACTCTAAATAGTAATATCGATACCACCCACGTTCGTGAAGCTAGGCCCTAGATTGATGATGCAATTATGATACTGATATATCGATATCTCAAATTTTAATATATCAACTATCGATATATCGAACGTCGATATTTTGAAATAAATAAAATTTCTTGAGCCAATCATTTGAATGCATGCCTGATGAACATTTTTCCCTTTGTAGTATAATAAGCCCGACCCGTGAGCACTGGTAATTTTATATTACACTAAAATAATTGTTATTTAATATGGAAATAATAAATATCGATTATCCCTATGCTTCCATATCAGTTTATCGGTTTTCAAAATGGTATGCCATCCATATATGATAATGGTATGGCTTTTGCTTGTGAAATTTTATAATATTTTGTTTATTTAATTTATAAAACTGGTATTCCGTGATTTATGAAGGTGTTTTTTTAAAAAAGTTTTTCTATATTTTATCTTTATAGTTTAATATATTGGGATTAATAAAATTGTTCCGCCGAAACTAAGAATTACCCTTTTCTTAATTTAAGATTTATTTTTTTAATGAAACATTTATTTATATTTATTAACATTTATTTATATTTATTAACATTTATTAACATTTATAAACAAATTATAAAAATAACGCAGAATAAAGACCAAATCGGGCAAGCACAACAAGTAAAAGTGTATTTTCAAATGTATTAGAAAATGCACGATTTTCACAGATATGATGCACGGTTTTCTATGACAACGATAATGCAGAAGTTATAAAATAAACCAAAAAAACACAAGAAAACCAAATCACAAAAAGCTTAAAAAAAGGGTGAATTTTACTACTTAAATTAATAAAAAATAGTAATAATGATCACGAGATACCAGCCCAATCTTTAACGAATGGAAGAGTACTTATAACCGTGACGATTGAAGACGCATACATGTGCAGATCATAAGTCGACTCACATGGATCCTAAATATCATGAGACAAACCTGCGTTAAGGAAAATACTAGACAGAATAGATTTTAATATATCAAAACTATCAGACAAAGTAGTAATCGATACGTCGATATTTGAAATATAGAATAAAGGATTTCTATATGAGCCAATGCATATGATTGGAAAGCATGCGAGAAAACTGGAGAAGGACGAATGAGAACAATTTGTGTCCGCGATTTTAGAGAGAGCTTCTTATCTTGAGACACAGAGCTCACGCACCTCACTGAGAGAGCTCACCTCATCGAATGAAAGGAATATATCTATCTTGGTATGATTTCTATACACTAAAATAATTGCTTATTTAATATTTTAATCAGATTAAAATAATCGGCCCACACCAATAAAAGAGCTTCAGCTATATTCTAGTATATCAGCGCTCATTAAACATAGGAATTTGAAAACTAAGTTATTTTTTTGTTTTTAAATGCTAATATACCAAATAGCTTCATCTAAGCATTCATAAACACGTTACCCAAAATTTAGTGTCTATTTTACCCTTAGATATGCAAATATAGATAAATTTATTAGTTTTGCAAATATATATATATATTACATATAAAATCTTATAAAATGATAAAATGGTGATCATTTATTCGTGTGGTTGTTGTGTGTGTGTTGTTTTGATAAATGATATGTGTTTGTTGTCTGAGTTATTGTTATCTGGTTTTATAGTGTTCTGTGTGAAAATCTAACTGTGTTTGTAATTTGAAGGATATAAATAAAACTTAGATATATCATACAGTTACATTCACAGAAAACTAAACGAGAAAGTATAATAAATAAGTTATACCCTTTCTTATAATTATTTTTAAAGGATATATTTTTCTTTTAAAATGATAACATATAATATTCATTAAAATAATATTATGTTATAAAATATATACTATGGAAATATGAAAACTAATTAACTCTAAATTAAAACTTTTCAAACTATTCGTCTAAAATTTGTCAACCAATAATAAAAAAATAACGTCAGATAAATAAAAGACCAAATCGGGAAGTCACAACAAGTAAAAGTGATATTATCATAATTGCACCTAAACTTAACAGAGAATGATGCACGGTTTCGTATATACACAATGAAAATTTATACATGTATATATTATATATATAATATTAATTAAATATATTATATATATATATATATATAGATATAAATATATATAGTAATTAATTATAATATATATTTAAATATATATATATTATAATATATATAAAATAGATTAATAATATATATAATAGATAATATAATAAATAGGATATATAAATATATATATATATATAATTATATATAATATATATATATAATATAATATATATAATATATTATAATAATATAAATGATTAGTATGAATCTATACATAACTCACCAGAACGTCTTCCCTATTCATTTTACAATGTAAATACAACAAAAAGCAAGATATAGTAAAATTAATACATGAAGATAAATGTATATATAAATAATGATCGAATTACTTTGTTGCAACAACTGTGGGTTGAGAACCTATTTCCACTCACTGAATAGAGGAAATTTAATTTCGTTTGCACACACACCACACACCACACAACACAACACACACACAGACACACACACAAACACACACACACACACAGGCACACCAACAAACACACACAGACTATCTAGCACTTCACACGAGCACACACACACACCACACACCTGACACAACTATAAAGTAAATTTTCTCATAGTAAACTCAAATGAACGTAGTAATATGACTAATTTTTATGTAGAAAACATATTTAATTAAATATACAAACAAAAGTGCTTTTTAATAACAGGTTCTCTAGGATTTTGTTAATTTATATGGTTAATTTAAGGCTTCAATTTTTTTTCTTTATATAGAATTTATTTATAAAGAATATCACCAAACTCGAGACACTTAACCAAACTGGACTACTACGCTCTCTCTCTCCTCTCTCTCTCTCTACTCTCTCTCTTCATCTCTCTCTCTATCTCTCTCTCTCTCCCTCCTGTATATAATATATAATATATTACACCATCGTTATTACAATGAGCACTGCTCTCTCTCTCTCTTACTCTCATCCCTCTATCTATCTCACTCATTTTATTTCGCATGAATAATTATAAAGAAACCTTATTAGCTCGTAAAAATGCATGAGCTAATGGAGTCGAAGGCTTATGGCTAATACCTTGGGCCTTTTGTTTCGATTATATCACAAATGAGCACGCTCTCTCTCTCTCTCTCTCTCATACGTCACGAAAGAATAAAAGAACCAGGAAGTCCATAAATTCGGTCTCCGTGACTCTACACACGTCGTCTCATCTCTCTTCTTCTCTCATTCCTTTATCCTACATAGTCAATCTTACATTTCAATCTCCCCTACATACATCTCTTTGCCTCGTCCTACAGACACATTAAATGTTTTCCAATACGAATAAAACATTTTAAATAATAATTTATAACAAAAACAAAATGACAATAATAATATATGAAGTTATATCAGGATGTTTAATACGGAAAATAATTTAATAATAATTAACAACTAATACCAGTTTAAAAAATAATAATAATAATAAATAAATTAAAAAATTATAAATAATCATAAACAGTCAACTAGATTTTAATAATAATTTATCTTGATTAAAATTTGATTTTATAATATAATTAATATATTTAAACTAAAGTTAGTGAATTCTAGTCATATATTTTCTCCATTCAATATATTTTCTCCATCTCTTCATCATCTCTCCTCTTCTCCTACTCTATCATTATCTCTTCTCTACTCTCTTCTATCTCTCTCTCCTCTCTCTCTCTCATCATCTCTCTCTCTCTCTCTCTCTCTTTTCTTGCAATAGTTAATTATCTATTTAATATGATTTATATTATATATATTATATATATATATATAATAATATATATTAATTGATATATAATATAAATATATATTTTGATTTCACTATATATAAATTTAAAAAAGGAGCATATAATATAATATATGGTTAATAGATATAGAATTAATATATAAAATAACAATCATAAATGAAGAATATTTCTATGACAATATATATGAAAATGTAATAATATATATATTAGACTATATTTATTAATTTAAGAATTAGATAGTTAATTTAAAAACTGAATAAAAGAAATTATTAGAACAACTTTTTATCACAGTATATTTAGAAAAGAGAAAAAAAAAAAATATTTTATTTGAGAAGATGAAGAAAAATGATAATTTTGATGTATGATGGAAGAAAAGTGGACATCTACTTCCTCCTCAGCCCTTCTTGTGACTCATACGTTTCACACTTTAGTTATTAGGTATTGTCATAGTGGTTGTAGAATAGTTTAGTATTTATTTTGATTTTGTCATCTCGTTACACACATTATATGGATTCTTAATTAATGCAAAATGATCCTTCCAAGTTGTTAAATTCTCTTTTGATAGTATTTTTTTAATGCAATGTAATAATCACATACCTTCTGATTCTCATGAATACCACTCTCGCCTGCTCATGTATGTATTTCCCCAGTAATTAGTATTGTTAACAATATCCATCCCTTAGTAGCAGATGTAAATTCTACTCACATATAATAATTAGTTTTTACCCTTTATATATT
>JABUQX010004022.1:37500-42485 GCA_015478945.1 Trachelipus rathkii | reverse complement strand
AAGAGAGAGAGAGAGAGAGAGAGATGATGTAGTTAAAAAGATGTTAATATATATTTTTCATAATATATATTTATATTATTAATATATAATTAATTAGTTTATAATATATATTTATTCAATAATTATCTATATATTTTATATTATATGATAACTATAAATTATCTAAATATTATATATATATAAATTTAATAATTAATTGATCAAATATAAATATAACAATATTCTAAATTAAAAATATATTAAACAAATAATAATAATAAATCCTAAATATAATTAAAATATTATATATAATATAATAAAATACATAACATAAGAATTTATTAATAATAATTATAATTATTAAATAATTATATATCAAAATAAAATTAAATTCACGGAGAGAGAGATAATTATGAATAATAAAAAGTTACATAATTCCTAACCTGACAACAAGAGTAAATAAAATATAATAATAAAATTACAAAAATAAATAATATTATAAAATAATAGAAATTAATATAAAAAAATTACAAACATATACAAATTATAATTTTATTTGAGTAAAATGCTTTAATTTAATAAATATTTCCAAAAATATATTTAATGCAAATAAATTTTTTATAATAAATATTTCATAAAATTTATATATATATCTTTATATAAATCATAACGCCTTCCACATAACGTACTAATATAATAAAAACTTATATAATTCCAATTAATATAAGACTTAAATCATATTTCTACAGTATCAGAATTCGGTAATAAATTAATTAGTATTAAATTGAAGGAAAGTTTCAGACAAAGAAATTTTCCACAGCACGACGGATGCGATGGTATTAAAAGAAAACCTACATATTTTTCAGCCTCAGGACGAACATATTCAAGATTTATTTGATGAGAATAATTCATCAGTTAAAATTTTTTTTTTTAATAAGGCATTCTATTCTTCGTACGACTTCAATTATATTATTATTTGTCGGTTCTGAAATCCAGATTCTAGAAAAAAGAAAAAAAGATTATTATGGGAAAAGTTCGACAATATTTTAAACGTTTAATATATATCTGATTTGCCCAAACTTTAATACCGACGGTCAAAACGTACCGAAGACACACCAATACTGTACACTCACTCAGTCAGGATACAAAGACGATTTGGGAATAGGACATCCCTTAAGTAGGAAATCACTATTCTGAGTTTACATTAAATGACTGATTCATCGTTCCCAAACTACTAAAGATTGTACCATTTATGAATCGATCAATTAAAAACTTTTGCTCAATACAGAAATTTAAATCACTAAGCGGAAAAGTAATCAATCGATTCATACGCTTTGAATGAAAGACAAAATACAAATACAAACATAAACTCCACGGGATCCTTACTTCTTGATGACCTCAAACGTACCGCTTTATCCTTCTTGTCTGTCACTTACATCCTTCCATTTTCTTTCTAGTTTCTGCGGTAACAAACTATTTAAAATTATTTATTAGCCACACTTACATTATGAATATTAATTATCGTCATAGTTAAAGTATTATTGTTGCATGCAGCTTTTTTTTTACTCCCTTTGATTTCTATTCTATACTTTAAAACTTATTAATCATACCCATAATTAACTTATATACAATATATTTATAATATATATATATAATTATAAATATAATATTATTTACTTTAATATATGGACCTTTTCTTTCTTTTTTTTAAATTTTAATAAAATTAATATTAATCTAAATGTATATTCTCGTAATATAGTCTTCAATATTGTAATATAAATTAAATTAATATCGTCATAAATCTAAAAAAGTAGATATATAAATATAATGTTTATTTCTCGAGTTGATGATAATATACTAATAATATATTATAAATAAATATTTATGTTAGTTGAATAAAAGACGAATTATAAATTATAAAATTATTAATTATATAATTATAAAATTTGTATAATAATTATAAATATATATATATTATTAATATATATATATTATATTATATATATATATAATATAATAATAATATTATAATATAATTATAATAAATAATAATATATATTAAATAAATTGATAAATATATGTATATATATATATATATATTATAGTGTATACATTATAATAATCTATCTTAGTATAATTAGTAATGTATGTTCTATAATAATAATATAATTAATATATAATAGTATAATTAATATATATATTATATATTATATATATAATATTAATATAAATATTACTATATATAATATATAAAATACTAAATTATATTATATAAATATATATAATATTAATTTAATATATATAATAAATAAATATAAATAATAAATTTATAAATATAAATATATACTATATATATAATATTATATATATATATAGATATATATAATAAATATTATAATATTATATTATATATATATTATTATTTTATAAATTATATAATATATAAATAATAATTAATTATATAATACTATAATAATAAATAATAAAAATTAATACTAATAATATAATAATATATTAATAATATATATATAATCTATAATATATATTATATTATATATTATATATATAATAATATATTATATAAATATATATAATAGATAAATATAATAATATATAAGTATATTATAATTGAAGTATACGTGTACAGGACCCACCAACGCGCTACATCAATTGAAGCGGCACAACAAACTAGGGGCTGAAAATCAAGAACACCATGGGAGGGCCCTAGTCGTCCAACCTGGAGTAACGAGAGAGACCATCACCGATTCTGATTACATTTCTTGGCGACTCACTACATCTAAGGGATATTTCATATTTTTCTTAGAAAAACGTGGTTATATATATAATATATATATATATATTAATTAATATAATATAAAATTTAAATTAATATTTATATATATAATATAATTATAATATAATATATATATAATATATATTATAAATTAATTATATATATATAATAAAATATATTATATATATATAATATATATATAATTATAACGGAATCGAATATGCAGTAGGTGTATACATATGCACACTACCCTAAGGGTAAATAGATGGCCAGCCGTATATTTAATAAAATATTGTAGGAGATGACATGTATCACTGTATACTAATTCAGCCGGGTATATATCATCGATGTTATATTCGATAATTTTCGGATATATCGTCCATCGCTATTTTTAAGCGCACCATAAAACGTACTATTTTAAACGCTTATACACTAAGTAGTGTACCTAAGTGGATACGCAAAGATGTCAACTAATATTGTAAAAAAAAAAGTGAGATAAAAATACGATATTAATAATCCATATAACTATCGATATATCGATATTATATAGATATTTTCGATATATCGATATTCGCATATTTTAAAGCTCCTAAAACCGTCTATTTACCCATTATCATGAGGGTACCATGTACGGAAAAAATGTTTTTTTAAATCCGACCTCCCGTTCCCTTAGGACACCAAACTAAACTTTATACTAATATATAATAATCTATATATATATATATATATATATATTATATATATATATTATAATATAATATATCATATATATTAATATAATTACTATATATATTATATAATAATTATATAAATATTATATATATATATATAATATATATATATAATATATATATATATCTCATATATACTATTATATATATTAACTATTATATACATATATATAATTAATTAAATTATATATATATATAATATTAATGAATATTATATATTAAATATATATATTATATATATAATATATATAATAAATTAATAGATAAATGTATATATATATATATATTATATATATATATAAATTAATTTATATATATATATACATATTAATATATAATATTATATTAATATAAATCATTATTATATATATATATATATATACTATATAATATACATATTACTATATATATATAATATAATTAATAAATGAATTTATATATATATACTATAAATTATCATTACTATATATATATATTAATTAAATTATATATATATATAATTTAGATCTATTATATATATTGTGGGTCAGCCGTTAGTACTATCCGTCTCTTAATATCTTCAAAAACTATTAACTGTGCTACAAGTCAAAACTGGAAATAATTTTGGTGGGATAATGCTGTCCAATCTTTCTAGTACGCGAAAATGTAAAAAAAAAAAAAAAAAAAAAAATAGAAACAAAAATTAATATCTCCAAAAACTAAACAATCGGCTAGCACGCGAAAATGAAATAAGCATTTTTGGAAATGACTGGTCAAAATTTTTCTACCAATTAGGGACATGTAAAAAAAATAAAAATAAGTATTGTCAAATATAATTAAGTTTGTTAAATAATTATTCAATGTAATATGATTATACAAAAGGCCTACTTACGAGACTCCATATTTAGTTCGGTGTTCCATCGTTAAAATAATTAGTTTATCGTTAAAATAAAATAGACTTTCTATTTAAATTTTGACTTTTTTTATCAATAAAGAATACCAAAGCGGTATAATAACCGCCACGATGATCAGGAAGTCGGGGCTATCGCCCTTCCAGGGGACTCACGGGGTAGGAATTAATTCCCCCCTCCGGGAAGTGGCTCCGAGGATACACTACCCGCTTGGTATTTGGGTCGCTCGCGGGGTTCCTCCCGCCCCTCCCTCGGGGTTAAGGGATAATACGTCCCCCCTGTGTTCCCCGTCGGCTATCGAGCCCCCTAGTGGTGCCTTATAAGGCATTTCCAATGTGAAATTTCTAACCAGGTTTACCAAAAATGTACATTACTTTTCGCTGTACCTATTTGTAGTTTTTTTAAGAGATATAATTTTTTTTTACTTTTTTTTTTATTTTTTTTTTTATATTTTCCGTGCTAAGATATTTAGGACCAGCCATTTTTCCTCACTAAATGTATCCGGGTATTTAAACTCGTAGCATTAATTAGTTACTTATAGTATATATGTAGATTGACGGATATATCTAAACGCTGGCCATATATATATAT
>JABUQX010004022.1:12500-25000 GCA_015478945.1 Trachelipus rathkii | reverse complement strand
GTATCAGTTGTACAGATATTGCTCTATAATTAGGATCGTAATGTAACATTTCAACTGATAGAGAGAGTCATTTAAGGATGAAGAGTTCATAAGATGAAAAATATTAAACTTCTCTCTCTCTCTTTCGAGAAGAAATATATAAGTTGAATCTATCCAGATATTTGATCCCCCATACAATAACCATATGAGAGAAAACAACTTTGGAGGGTTAAAGAGGTTCGAAAGAAGTCTCAGAGCACTTGACCTGTTGAAAGATTGTTCAATGAAACAATATTAACCCTCCAAGATAAATCAGGACTTAAGAAAATATATAGTATATGTGTATGACAAAGAAGGTTTTAATTGTGTGTTGTTGAAGATGTATTTGTTAGGAACATAAAGTAGAAGATATTGATAAAAGAAATGAGTTTTAAGCATGTTTTCTGTATGAAAATTAATAGACACGAAAAAGAATCATTATGGTTAATATTCCATTAGGTTTATTTCTTAATAATAAACATGTACTATTTACAGATGGATAGAATTGCTTTTTCCATATAACGAAAAGCCCCACCGGATTCGCGGAAGTAATCGATATACCTCTGACTAGATAAGCTTTGGTACAAGGGAAATAAATAGATGGTCAAAAACTAAAATTGTAAAAAGAGAGTAGAGGTACGAAAGAATTTTGAGCAGCACCAGTTTCAAAAGATTTAGGGAGCGAACAATGACAGTCTATAAAAGTTGCTATAGAAATCATAGAGAAGATAATCAAATGGCTTGCTAATGTAGGATTAACATGCGTTAACGCCAAGCTAAGAAATCAATCTTTGTTTTCCACACCACGCTTTATAAAAAAACCAACAGAAATCTTCGATAGTGCCAAGATCAAGTAAGTTCTGCCTGACAATTGATAGAAAAAAAAAGAGTTGGAGAGTAGCACCAAAGAGAATGCCTACTAACGAAAGATATCCTGACAACTTCCCCTTGAAAGTGACTTAAATGATTAAAAAGCAATCAGATCTTTACATTTTAAAGTAGCCAAATTCCCGATCCTCAGGTAATCAACGGAGCAACAACTCTTGAATAACTGTGTCTAATGTTTAAATGAAGTGGATGAAATAAAACATTCATTTCCAACATAGGTTAAGTAAAGAAACATACTTCCATTTTCGCACAAAAGAGTTGTTGTTACGTTTATTTAGGCGCCTGGTGTACGCGGAGTGCGGTATGTCTCAGCATACTGCCGCTGGATGTTGGTGGCAAAGCCTAAACTTTTCATATAAGTGCACTGTAATAACGCGAAAATGGGTTAGTCGGGCCTTAAAGGGCAGTTTAACAGTTAACAACATAGTTTTATAGTTTAGTATAGCGTATTCGAGTATATATATCTATCTGTGCGGAGCTGATTTGACAATTATAAAGATGTGTTGATAGCACGCGTGTGGAGTATCCTTCAGTCAAGACAGTGTTTGACACGAGCGCGAGTGTTTTCTCTATATATCTCTTCGCGTTCTCACCACACACCACAGTAGCCTGTCGGAACACACACACCACATCACACCACACACATTCACACACACAACATACACACACACACATATATATATATATCAATATCTATATCTATATACTATATATATATATATATATATATATATAATAATATTATATATATAATATTTATAGTAAATTATATATGTATATATATATTATATATTATATAGTCTATATATACTATATATATATATATATATATATATATATAATGCGTGCGGGGTAGAGACCCGGAGCGACTAAGTCACGAACATAGTACGAGAGGATAACGAGGCGGTATCACAGATATATATATATATATATATGATGTAATGCTCTTATTATATTATTATTATTAAATTAATCACGGTTAATTATAAAATGAAAATAATTAAACCAATAATAAAATAATAATAAAATAAAATAATTACTAATAATAATAATAATAATAATAATAAAATATATAATAATAATAATAATAATAATAATATTAATAATAATAATAATAATAATAATAATATATTATAAAAATTATAATCAGAGTTGCCAGGAAAGAGGTTATTTCTTGGAAACCTAAGGGTTATTTATTATTATTCTTACTTATTATTATTCTTATAACACTCTTATATGACAATCATTATTATTATTATTTATTATTATTACTATTATTATTATTATTATTATTATTTATTATTATTATTACTATTATTATTGTTATTATTATTTATCTGGTACATTTTGCCTGCTATTGGTTTTGCTAGTATTATAATCTTATAAAAGGTTTTTGATAAATAATAATTAAGATTATTTTTAATAAAAGGTTTAAAGTTTTTGATTTAAATCGCTTGGCGATAGAGATTTTTATTTTTTTGTCTTTAATGTTTTTTTTTCTGAAGGTATTCATTTATCTCAAGTATCTCTTTGTTTACATCTAAAATTGGTGTTTTTAGTTCTTCCTTATTTTTGTTATAAATATTAATACTGAATATTATATATTTAGTTTCCTTGTTTTTTAATACCCAAAATATTTTGGAAGATTAAAATCGAAAATTATTCTGATGAAATTGCATTTTATAAAATATTTTGGAAACAATGTAATTTTATCGAATTTTTAAGTGTGTACTTTACCCCCCAAAAAATTTAATGTACCTCTGTTCAAGATCTTTACCATTTTGTTACTCGTGATCTAAAAGAGTAAGGGGATTCAGTCTTTTCATTTTACTATATTAATTCCTTTACTCTTTCAACTAACCATGAGAAAAGGTTTATGATTGGTCTGGAATATAATACTTCTTGAAATTATATAATTTTGGTGCACTTATGAGTGTCTCTTTTTATGGTAAATACAGAACATAATTACAAAAAATTATTTTAAAATATAGATTTTTTTTTAAGGTACTCATCCCTCTTATGCAAATATATAAGAAAATTAAAAAAAAAAATTTTTAAATATATATATAATTTTTTTTTATTTATTTTTCTTTTGGAAGTACACATGTCATTGATTTTTGTCCCAAACCATATACCTTCGCCATCCCCGGTCCGTATTTGATATTACATACGCTATGTGATGTACAGTCATCCAAATAAATTCAGTTAGACGAGTTGTCAGCCAGCCTATTCGTAAGTAAAAAAAAAAATCGTCCAATTAAAATAATTTATGCCATTAATGACAAGACTCCTACCTCTCTTTATTTATATAAAGTGAAAAAGAGGAGTCTCATATTGACAGAAATGATTTTAGTTGAATAAATTTATTTATTTTACGAATATGCTGACTGGCAACTCGTCTAACCGAATTTAATTGGAACGAACTCCCACAATATCATAATCCAATATTAAGAAATTAGAAACCGTGCAAAATAAAACTCAAGATAATAACAGTCTGCCTTCCCTCCACACCATCCATCATCTACTAACTAAAAACATATTTCTTTAAAAGCCCAGCTTGACATTATAGGCTGTCAATTTTACAGTAAATCACACTCATAGATCACCCTCTGTATCAAACATTACAACAACCCCCCCCAGGACATAGAAGGACAAAAAATCACAATAGTATTATGCTATTCTAACACATACAACACGTTTCCTCCACCCCATGATATTACCATAATTAAACACGATTGACTTTAAGAACGATCTCTTCATATCCAAATAACCATACTTCAAACCCGTCCACCTGAAATATCCCCAACGGGATAAACTTTAGCCCGTCAGACCGTGTAATGCTATCCCATACTCTTCTCTAGGCACCATACCTTCCTTCAAGAATACAAATTTAAGACCAATAAAGCACCCTCTCCTACTGACAAAGATGTTTTTCAGACTAACGACGTCGAAGGACATCAGACACAATTTCAATTAATGCAATTTCTATTGACGGATTCATGGACTCGCCCTGCTATGGTGGCACAATATCTCGAGGTAGCTCGTTTCTCGTAGGCGGGGGAGCGGATGGCGACAGTATATATATATATATCATATATATATATATATATATATATATACAGATATATATATAGAGATATATATATATATATATATATATATATATATATATATATATATATATATATATATATATATATATATATATATATATATATATATATATATATATATATATATATATATATATATATATATTTTACACAGATTGTATCACCCACTACTTATTATTGGACACTATTCATGAGGGGGCAAGAAATAAAATACAGGAAAACCCACCCAAGCCCAAGCCTAACGCAAATCTCTTAGGTGAGCGCAGACGTGGGTTTTAAAGAGAGGAAGATTAAATACAGTTGGAAAAACAGAAGATGGCAAGGAGTTCCACAGAACAGATGTAGCTGAAAAGAAAGAAGGAGTGTATAACACCTGAAGTCTGGGATTTTCTGTAATGCTCACGCAAAATTATGCGAGAGCACTCTTGTATAACGAGGTGGAATGCGAGCGGCCAACTCCCCTCAGCATCACTGTTGTAGTACCTATAGAAAGAGATAGTGCGCCAACGTCATGTCGCAGATAGAGGGTCAAGAGAGTTTGGAAACTAAGATGTCATTATCTCAAGCTTTAGACTCAACCCTATCCATTAGAAGGGTGGAGCCGGAACCCCAGATGTGAGAACAGTACTCCAGACAAGGGCGAATAAGGGGGCCTTTATATAACGACTAGCTGTGTAGAGTGAAGAAATTCCAGCAACCTGAACAGAACTCCCAGCTTCTTTGAGGCCACCTTAGCAATCGTTGTGATGTGAGGTTTCAAATACAATTTGTTGTTTATGTTCAGACCAAGAATGTTTATGTTGTCAACAGGTGAGAGGTTAGAACCCGTCGAAAAATATAGGAAAGTTAGGAGGTGTTTTTGAAGGGAGATGTAAAGAAGTTTAGTTTTTTCAAAGAGTTGAATTTCACAAGGTTGCGGCGGCCCCACCGGAAAATCCCATCCACAGTCGTATAAGAATAGAATCGAAAGCTGAAGTCGTAGAGGCAAGTCTAGATGTAAAAGAGGAAGCAGATTTGAAATGAGGAAAGGAATGGAGAGTCATGTCATCGGTATAAGAGGGAACATAGTTAGAAGTACAGCTGAATAGATCGTTGATGAAAAGTAACAAAAGTTTTAGATAAAACAGAACCTTGAGGAACACCGCAATTAACAGGAAAGGAGGAGAGGTCGCCCCATCAACGAGTGCTGATATGGAGCGACCTCAGAGAGAAAAACTTTGAGTAAAGTTAAAAAGAGAAGGCGATACCCAAAGGAAGGGGAGTTTAGAGAGTAGTGACGCATGCCATACTCGATCAAAAAGTTTTTGATATGTCAATCGCAGCCATGCAAGTCCCCATAATCCTTAAGGGCAGAAGACCATATATCAGTTAGATAGATAGTATGTCACCAGCTGGAGCTCGGACGTCGAAAGCCATACTGACCATCTGAAAGAAGGGAATGAGACTGCAGACTCAGATGATCCAGGAAATGAGTTAAGAAGAGTTTCAAAGATTTTAGATAGAATACAAGTGAGAGCTATTTGACGATAGTTGGAAGGATCAGAGCGGCTGCCCTTTTTCGGGATTAGCTGGACATATGCGGCCACAGCACTGAGGAAAATGTACTAGTATTAAGGCATAGAGAGTAGAGCTGAACGAGGACAGGGGCAAGCTCAGAAGCACACTCCTCAAAACACGGGGATGAATGCCATGCGGGCCACTAGCCTTCCTGACGTTCATAGATCCAGAATCTCCATGCACCTGCTCATACTTAATCACGGGAAGACGCATAGGAAGCCTAGAGAGGAATGCCGTGAATCATCCAGGGTAGAATTAGATGAAAAAGGAGGCCGAAGAGATTAGCCTTCTCAGTAGGAGATGAGTTAGCTACAGAACCATCATAGCGAATAACTGGAGGAAAGACAGATTTACAAAAGTTGTTAGTTTTTGGCAAGAGGCCATAAATTTTTATCAGTAGGGAAAGCCAAGTTGAAGTTGTCGCACTTTCTTTAGTGAAAGAGCCCTAGCCTGTCGAATAGTAGCCCTGCAACGATTCCGAGCAGAATGGAATAGCAAGAGTGATAGGAGAACGAAGATTTTTCCCCGATAGGCAATGTCTCTCCTGAATGGAGCGAGAAATTCCCCACCGAACCATGGATTTTGTGGAGAAAAAAAATTTAGTTGAAGATGGACGACCTTGCTCATACCTCGATGATTACGGCCCCCTACCTTTTCAGCAGTGACAGAAGCGTCCTCCGAGTCAAAGCAAGATTCACTCCAAGCATAGTTTGCAAAGAAACGACGCAACGAACTCCCCCCCCCAATTAGCCCGATTAAAGTGCCAGAAAGTACGTTTGGGGTATGGTGAAGATGCTGGAAAAAAGTTTAAAATTAAGAGCTACAAGATTGTGGTCAGAGTTACCGATGGAAAGGAAAAATGGTGTAATTTATATTGAGAAGCAGGAGTAGTGGTGAAACATAGGTACAAATCAAGCGTGTTCAAGAATTGGTTTGGACGATCTGGTGTATGTATAGGTTTTTTAATTAACTGTTCCAGATCTTTGAGAATACTAAATGTTTTGGCCTCCTCTCCTCCTGCATCAGTGCGAGAGGAGCCCAACCACTCAGATGTACGTTGAAATCCCTAAATAGAGAACCTCGCATTTGGATGGGAAGAAGTAACAGTCTCATGAGAAGTAGGTAAGATATTAAAAAAGGAGGGGAATAGCAGAAACACAAGATAATGGTAGTAGTAGGGAGAAAGATTTTAAGTCATAGAACATCGAGGTGATTCAAGATTTTCAAGACGTGTTACAGGAGTGCAGAAGTTTATATAGGCACAGACTCTAAGATTTAGTGGAAATTATAGAAAAGTTATAGTTGGAGATATTAAGCTTATTTGAAAAAGAATCCCTGGCTAGGTGCATAAAATTAGAGTTAGAGATAGAGAGGTGATATTCCACAGATTCATGGTTAGCATTCAGGCCACGGACGTTGGCAAAGTCAATAGAGAACCCCTGGTGCCTGCGCTCCACGCCTACATCTTCTGTCCAGTCATTATAGGTAGAGATAGTATATATAGATATATATATATATATATATATATATATATATATATATATATATATATATATATATAAGTTATTATATATATATATATATATATAAAGGAGTATATATATGGGGGGTATTGATATTCTTGTTATGGTGGTATACTCTTGGTGAATAACCTGGAAATGACATAGTGACAAGAACCAATAATTGGAAGACATTCTTGCCCGCGCATTTGTCACATATTAAATCTTTAGTCTTTTCTCTTCCCTCATTTTACCAATTATCAATCCTCCTCCTTCGTCGTAGTTTTTTTTTTTTTTTTTTTTTTTTTTTTTTTTTTTTTTTTTCTCACCAGTCCCTTTACGTACTTTCCCCAAGAGGTTATCCTCTCAATTTTCTATCACAGCCCCTTGGGGCCATCTGGTTCCACAGAGTCTTCAGTTCACTTCACACACACTTTTCCCGGATTGGGGTACAAGCTAAACGGATCTTTGGAGCTATTAGCCAAGTGACCGCCGCCACTGTAGAGGACCCAAACTTTCGAGTTAACAGCGAACTGTCCTACACTTTGGATAATCTATAAGGTTCTACGTAGTTTTTAGGTTCCGTGCGGTTCATGGGTGGAAAACCGGCGTGGGGTTCTGAGAGGATCTTCCGAGGCCACAGCCTACCATATTGAGTGGGGTCCGGGAAGTTGTGCGAGTCTCTGGCATGTGACCTGTTGTGGGGAGACGGCCTATCCTTCCTTCTGAAATGTATGCCTTTCCATGCCCATCCCGTTATTTACTTTTATGTTTCATTTGTTTTATTGTTATTATAGTTCATTTATTGTGGAGTAGTAGTTTGTGTTTTAATTTTTAAGAAGCTGGCTCTTTAAGATAAAACGCTATTAAAACCAATGCGCGCATTATTGCCATCTGTCGAGTTCCCAGCCTGACCCCACCTCGGTCCCTCCTACTCCTAGACCAGGTGTTTCCGCTATAATTAATTCTACTTCACCTGAAAGTCCTCTGCATAACCTCAGTGATTCGTCGCCTGGTATGCCCTCGACACCCCAGGTGCCCAAACGGTTGGAGCAATCTTGAGAAGGTTTCCCTCGTCCTAGTCATTCTCATTTGCTTACTCATTATGTTGGTCCTCCTCCGGGTCTGGCAGCTGACATCATTCAAGATATATATTTTTTTTATTTGTGATCCACCACCTCCAAAGCTCTTACTGAGCAAAGAACCATTTTTCTTAGCGATGCTTTTGAAAAAGCTTTAGGAGTCCCCAGTCTCATTAATGAGTAAATGGGTCCTTCTCGTTCAAGCTGCTACCCGTGGAATCAAAGTTTCATATTATCATTGTTAACGTCTCTCAGAAACATCCTTCTTATTTCCACTCCTGATGAAATAAGAAACACACCCAAAGGCACTATTTATTCTTTAGAACAGGAAAACGAAGATATTGCGGTCATTCTAAGAAATCTACAGCAGAAAAGATTTCCTGGCGCAAACATTTACAGATTTCCTCCACATCGGGACTCGCTGGATACCCAAAATCCTCGTTTACTGTTGTCTTTTAACGCCCCTTATCCATCAACTAAAGTGAACATTGGGTTTACAAGCTACGCTACTGTTCGTACATTTATTCCCAGACCCAGACGTTGCTTTAAATGCCAGCGGTTTGGTCATTCCCGAAAATACTGTAGGGGACCGCATGACATATGCGCAGTCTGCGGAGAAGAAATTTCACACTCCCTCTGACAACACACCACACTTTAAAAACTGTTGGGGACCTCACAGTGCCTCCACTAAAATGCGTGTCTTACCTGTTTCAACAGGAGGTTTTGGAGTTATGCAATTGAGCAGGAGAGATGCCATATACCAGATCAAAGACAAATATTCTACAAGATCAAAGCAATCCTACGCTACAATTGTACCCACCTCCGCGTGTCAACCCACCGAAACAACTCCATTGCAATAGAACTTTTCCCCCTCGATCCCATCCAGACTCAAGCAGTTACTGCAACCTGCTCGCCTGTATTACCTATATTATCGACTACTCAAATAGTCGCAATCCAGCCCTCGATAGAATCTTCCTCCCAAAATGCCGTCAGCAATCCCATCATCACCATTGGTTCATCCTCCACATAGCTTGGAGAGCATTTCCTGCCAAGAAACTCTTCCCCATACCCTCCCGATGTGTTCTTCAAACTCAAATAAGAGACCTGCTGCTTTGTCTCCTAATCCGTCTCCCACCATCACTCAAATTCTTGAAAAAGATGTTCCTAAGCAAAACCAAAAGATTAAGCACCAAGGCAAAGATTATTCCCTAAAATATAAAACATCAGAATTTCTAAAGCAGAACACACCGACCCCAGATGTAAAAAGTAACCACAGTTGTCGAACAGACCTCGCAATAAGTCTATTCCTGAGACAAAAGCATTAGCATCACTAGATTGTACCCAAGCAACCACAGTTGTCAAACAATCCACCAACCAACCCTCTGATAGCTTGTAGGATTATTCCAGCTCTTCTGAGGCCTCCTATAACTTCTTCCGAATTTCCTATCTCGGCACGCCCTAAAGGATTCTATGCCCTAGCAGATGAAATGGATTATAGTTCCCAAATAGACCTTGATGGGACAACCCATTTTCAATCTAGTGCTTGCGCTTCCGAGAGAGGTGAATGGAAAACCGTTCGACGTAAACACCTCTAACTTTCCAAGCGTTCTGATCTGTTGGCGACATGAAAGGGGGCTAGGTCTCCCATCTTAGCTCAAATTGTCTAGTCTCTCAAAATCACCCACCTGGTGACTCACTGACAAAGCCTCCAGCATTAGACTTTCACAGTCCAACGGATCCTATATCGATTCCCAATATCGCAACTCCAACACTCTCTCAAAAAGATGACACTTTTCCAGTGACACCTTCCT
This sequence comes from Trachelipus rathkii, assembly GCA_015478945.1. Taxonomy (NCBI): domain Eukaryota; kingdom Metazoa; phylum Arthropoda; class Malacostraca; order Isopoda; family Trachelipodidae; genus Trachelipus; species Trachelipus rathkii. Next base: position 15,032 of record JABUQX010004022.1, on the reverse strand, counting down.
CCCCCATTTCCATGGAAACAGCCCCATATTCCTCACACATTTCTGAATATACTTGCTTGGCAGATACTGATATCGCTCCCATTCGTAAACATGAGAAATCTGGTTGCTGTTCCAACGACCAACAAAGTCCACATAAAAGCTTGGACTTGTTGTAGACTTGGTTGAACTCAACTTCGCATTCATGTGGAAATCCCTCCACCAAATACCCAAAAACTGGTCGTACAACCAAAATCTCTGTTGTACGACTATTCCTTACCACCAAGATTTATTGCTCCTCATCGTCGGCACCCACTTCTCAGCCTTTCCTCCTCATCTGTATCCACCTCCAATATTATCCCTGATAACATAGAGATAATTGTCTCAAAAAGACTATCCTCATAATATTCATAACAACATAGCATGGCCACCTTCCTTCAATGAAATTGTCGTGACTACTACTCTAATTTTGAAGAACTTGTTCAACTAATTAACATATGTACACCAAAGTGAAAGAAAGAGAATGGGTTGTTCCATGAAGCTCTATTTGGGAACTATAATCCATTTCATCCGTTAATTCATAGAATCCTTTAGGGTGTGCTGAGATAGGAAATTCGGAAGAAGTTATAGGAGGACTCAGAAGAGCTGGAATAATCCTACAAGCTATCAGAGGGTTGTTGGTGGTTTGCAGGAATCTCAACTATGTTATCGCGACTTCTTCCACCCGTCGGAATACAAATCACCGTTAACTTCTATATAAAGAGGTGACAATGATAGAGGAGGTGTAGGAATTCTTATTCATAAGTCTATCCCCTATTCTCCAGTCCTTCTTCAAACTAGACTTCATCAACTGGCAGCAGGTATCCATTTGTCCATCGATCTCCTTATCTGTTCGATCTACTTAGCTTCCAGTAGTGAGTCTACTATGACGAACTTAACCAACCTTTTTAAACAGCTCCCCATTTCTGTTGTTATACTGGGTGACTTCAATCTTCGCCACTTCTTATGGGGCGATTCTGTCACCTCGTCTAAGATCCTTGTTGATCACCTAATTCCCTTTTCCCTGGGATGCTTTAACGCAGGACTCCCTACATTTGAACGTTTAGATACCACTCGTCTTCCTGTACAGATAGTTCCATTTGCTCCCATTCTCTTATGGATCGCTTCACCTGGTTGTTCCGCTTTGATTACTTATATGGCAGCGATCATTACCCAATAGACTTAAATGAACCCCAATTGTCTTAAATGAATTTGCACAGAGTCCAATGTTAAAACCTCATTCCCGCTGGCGTTATGATCGAGCGGAGTGGGCTCCTTTTCATCAGACCACAGCTACCCCACTTTCTCCCTTCAATAAGCGGTTTCCGACCATTGATGCTGCCTTTAACTTCTTTCAGCAAGTTGTCATCACAGCAGCAGAAGCTTGCATCCCACGATATTCCGCAGGTAGGAGTTCGGCAACCCCTTGGTGGTCTCAAGAGTGTGCACAAGCTAACCAGGAGAAGAAAAAACTCTACAGGCAATACAAACGACCCGTCACCACCTCAAACATGATTATTTTTAAAGCAGCTGTGGCGAGATCTCATCGAATTAATCGCCAAATACGTAAACAATACTTTCGAACTTATACTTCGACTGTCAACTCCACAACTCCCCTTTCTTCGCCGCTCCAGCAACTCTTCATCCTCAATTCTCCATTATGGGCCTGATATAACCAATACGATCTCTGCTCCAGCAGCTGTTGCAGATGCATTAGGTTATAGTTTTGCTAGCCACTGGAGCTCTTCCCGCTATCCTGAAACCTTTCAAAAACTGAGAATTAACACTGTACCTTCAGACTTTTCAACAGCTAAAGGGGAAGATCATGCCTATAACCATCTTTTTACATTTGCAGAGTATCAAACAACTGCAAAGACTGTGCCATTGGCCCAGACAATTTCGGACACAATGCTCTGTTCTATTCACCCCTCTGCATCAGCATTCTTGTTGGATCTGTATAACAGAATCTGGATCGAATCCTCTTTTCCATCTGTTTGGACTACGGCTTTTGTAATCCCTATTCTTAAACCTGGGAAAGATCCGAAGTTGGCGGAGAACCAATTTCGCTGACCTGTCATACTTATAAATTAATGGAGAAATTGGTTTCAGGCCGCCTTCTCCCTGTTCTGGAGAGTCGCCAGGCTTTCTCAAACGTATAGTTTGGTTTCAACAAAAATTCGATCTGCGATCCCTTGTTAAACAGGACTGTATATGGAAGCCTTCTCATCTGGTTAGATGGTTCTTGTGTCGTTTATGACCTTGCGCTTGCGATACACAACGTGGGAGAACTGGGGTCTCCTTAAACTGCACTCGCTCGTTTCCGAGGACAGCTCCCTTTCTTTATTAAATGCCTTCTGTCAAACAGATCCATCCAGGTTTGGTGCTCTTCCTTTTTATCACGCCACTTTACTCTGGTCGAAGGCGTTCCACTGGGCAGTGTTCTAAGTGTATTATTATTTGCTCTTGGATTCAATGACATCGTTACTTCTATCCCAGCGACTGTCAATTTTTCTCTCT
>JABUQX010004022.1:2500-7500 GCA_015478945.1 Trachelipus rathkii | reverse complement strand
AAGACAAATGGAGAAACATTGGTAAGCCCGGAGGAAAACAAAACAAAAGGTGGATAGAGTACTTTGATGAGTTGTTGAATGTGGAAGTGCTGTTGGAAGAGGAAGGGGAGAGAGAGGAGGAGGAAGAGGAGGAAGAGGAGGAGGAGAGAAACGTGGAGGGAGAATAGGAGGAGGTAATAACGGAGGAGGAATTTGAGGAGGCGTTAAGGAAAATGAAGGAGCGGAAAAACTCCTGGTGAGGATGGGATAAATATTGAGTTTCTGAGGAAGGAGGGAGGAGAGGGACTGAAAGCCTTGATGCTGAGATTTCTGAACAGGTGTTGGGTGGAGAGTAGAGTGCCGGAAGGTTGGGGAAGGTCAATAATAGTTCCCATTTATAAAGGTAAGGGGGACGCAGGAAATTGTAAAAATTATAGAGGAATCTCACTAATGGATCACATGACGAAATTATATGAAAGAATATTAGAAAGAAAATTAAGATCAAAAATAGAGCCAAGATTGGGTGAAGAGCAGTATGGGTACAGAGGTGGTAGAAGTACTACAGATTTAATGTTTGCATTAAGAATGATACAGGAAAAGACATGGGAATACAATAAGAAGGCATATATCGCCTTCATAGACTTGAAGAAAGCATTTGATTCTGTACCCAGAGAGAAGCTGTGGAGAGTTCCTGAGAGGGATTATGAAGTTGGAGGCAGACTGATAAAGGCAGTAAGAAGTACATACGTGAATAACATAAGTAAGGTAAGAACAGGATATAAAAACGAGGAATGGTTTGAGGTAAAAACTGGAGTAAGGCAGGGTAGTGTGCTGTCGCCGATACTGTTTATAGCGTATTTCATAGTAAGAGAGTTTAGAAGAGATTTACGGAGACATCATGATATATGCAACATTTGGCGTGTTGGAGTGGAGTTATGAGAGGTTGAAGCAAATGGTGCTGTGTTTCGCAGAAAAGTTGGAGAGAAACAGGATTGAATATGAATGTGGAGAAACCAGAAATAATGGTAAAGTAAACGGAGGAGGGAGGAGGAGTTGATAGAGGAGGTAGACGGTAGAGAGATTAAAATGTGGATAGATATAAATATCTAGGGAGCACTTGGAAGAGAGAAGGGGTAAAGGAAATTACGAGTAGGATTGAGCAGTATGGCAGGACTGTAAGAGTAGTATACCCCCATCTTGAAAGATAAATATATAAACAAAGAGGTGAAGAGAGCAATATACGAGGGAGTGCTGGACGTGCCTATACTGTTGTATAAGTGAGACAAGGAGCATGACAGGAGAGGAGAGAATTCAGACAAAGGGAAATGAATGTTGGAGGACAGTGATTGGAAAGATGAGAAGAGACAGAGTGAGAAACGAGACAGTGAGGAAGAGTGAGTGTGAAACCCATGATGAATAAGTGGACGCCGCCAGACTGAGATGGTGGGGACACCTGAAGAGGATGAAGGGAGAGAGAGTTGCCAGCAAGAGGTGGAGGTGGAGACTGGAGGGAGTGAGGCCGAGAGGAAGACCGCGGAAGAGGTGGAGAGACGCAGTAGAGGATTCATTGAGGAGACACAAGACCTGCAATGGATGAACTGATGGCGGATGGGATCGATGGATAGAACAAGATGGAAGCGGAGGTTGGCAACACTGGTTGCGCTCCGTAAGCCCGTACCGGGAGAGGATGTTAGATACAGCAGTGGTAGTGCTGAGCAGCATATATATATATATATATATATATATATATATATATATATATATATATATATATATATATAATTTTTAAAAAAAATATATAAAAAACAAATCCGCATCCGCATCCTCATCATCTTTAAGATCCGCATCCGCATCCGCATCCGCAAACAGTCAAATTTTGACATCCGGTCCATCACTAATATATATATATATATATATATATATATATATATATATATATATATATATATATATATATATATATATATATATATATATATATATTTCCGTAAAAATATATATATATATATATATATATATGTTATATATATATATTATAGCAGTTAGTTATATATATATATATATATATATATATATATATATATATATATATATATATATTTATATATATATATATATATATATATATATATATATATATATATATATATATATATATATATATATATATATATATATATATATATATATATATATATATATATATATATATATATATATATATATATATAATAAATATATATATATATATATATATATATATATATATATATATATATATATATATATATATATATATATATATATATATATATATATATATATTTATTATATTAAAATACAGTAATTTAGAATAAAAGAAATACATTGAATTCAACACAAATCAAAGAGAGGTCGGGAAATACACCCGAAATATAAATTACAAGATAAAACAACGCAACTTTTTCCGGGCAATAACAAGAAAAATCTATGACCATCGCATACCCAACTCTCTCCCACACACATATACCCAACCCCCTCCAACACAAGAAGCAATCTGCAGAACAAAACAATAAAATTCCTAGTCCAAAATTTGAATGTAATATCATCATGTCACACTATTCAAAAATTAGCCATAAACCCACAATCCTCTCTAACAGACAAATAATTAAACGACTTAAAAAAATTAAAAACCAATCAAGAAGACCCCAATCAATCCCCCTAGAAGTACTAAAAAAATTAAAAATTAACAAGTAGTAGGCCCAGACCAAATATCTAATATACACCTCAAACACTTGGGAACCAAGGCTATCGAAGCCCTCACCCAATTATTTAACACAGCATGGCAAACTAACACTCTCCCCCCCTTTTGGAAACACGCTCACATAATTCCTATAGAAAGGCTAGGTAAACTACATAACCCCCACCTCCCCCGATTCCTACAGGCCAATTTTACTGCTCTCCACAAAAGCCAAAGTACTGGTAAAATTAATAATAAAGAGAATCCTATCTTATATTCCTCTATCTAACACACAGCTTGGATTTGGACAAAAACACTCCATAACCACTCTCCTACCTGATTTAACAAAGCATATTCTGAATGGCTTTAACAAAACTCCCCCCCCTTCTCGCACCATTCTAATCGCAATAGACATTAACAAGGCATTTGATACAGTCCCCCGACATATCTTAATAAATAAAATATTAAATACTAAATGCCCATTAAAGACAAAAATAGTAGCAAATTTCATATCAGGACGGATAGCTAAAATTATACAAGGACAGCACTCCTCCCATACATACAAACTATATAATGGCATCCCCCAAGGAGCCATCTTCTCACCTTCACTCTTTAATCTTTTTATGCATGATCTCCCATCCCCCGCCTCCCTTTATACAAAAATTAATAATTATGCCGATGATCTAACCATTACCGCTCAACACCCCTCCATAAATACAGCACGCATAGAACTTCAACATTATATAAGACAAATGGAACAGTGGCTGACAGATAATAGAATGTCAGCCTCACCCCAAAAATCCTCAGTTACATTATCGCACCAGATAAAAGAGAATCACATAAACATCCAACAATTCATCTTTTAAATAATAGACTCCCTCTTAATAGACAATCAACCATCTTAGGATTGACATTCGATCCACATATGACATTTGCCCCACCCTCACCCCCCACATAAACAACATTACATCCAAAGCCACAAATAAATTAAACGCTATGAAGGCAATAACAGGAACTAACTTTGGACAACACAAAGAAACAAACTCGATAGTATACAGACAATATCCCCCTCTTTAAACTACTCCCACAGTATCAGAGACTAACATTAAGAAACTCGAAGTAGTCCAAAATAAAGCCCTTAGGATAATAACTGGCTGCCTCCCCACCACACCTAAACATCACCTTCAAACTGAAAAAAAAATCATACCAATATTGGCTCACCCCGATATGGTAGGATGTCAATTCTATAGCAGGTCACTATCAACAGATCACCCTCTACATCAAACACTACAACAACCCCCTACACTTAGAAATAAAAGCTACACCAGCAAAAAACTATTCTACTATATACAACAATCTGCCTCCACCACCACCCGACACTCATATCATTAAATACATTCACATACAACTGACCCAGGAAACTATCTTCACATACCCAAACAATACCGTACTCCAAGCACGCCCACCAGAACTCTCCAATAGTGAACAAACTTTGGACCGCCAAACACGGGTAATGCTTTCACGACTCCGCTCTGAGCACCCCCCTCCTTCAGGAATACAAATTTAATTATTTTGGTGATCTCTCCCAACTGTCAAAGACGCCTTTCCCAAAACCATCGACAACGCAAACATCTCATAAGATTGCCCTGCCTTGGAGGTGGCATTAGAAACAATTCAATGGACTGGAAATTATATATTTATTATCGACCTCTGGGCGCGGCCGGCGATGGTGTCGAAGTACCTCGAGGTTACGCACTTCTCGTGGAGGGGAGGGGAGGAGGGCAACAAAAGTAAAGTATATATATATATATATATATATATAGTGTATATATATATATATATATATACATATATATAGTATACTATAGGGTATAGATATATATATATATATATATATATATATATATATATATATATATATATATATATATATATATATATATATATGGTGAAACTAAAGAAGTTACCCGCATGATATCTCGAAAACTAAGATAGGTACAAGAAAACTGATAACATATATGGAATCAGCGTATGAAATTTGTATGGAAAATGATTTTTTTTATATATATATCTCCAAAACTACGATAGGTACAAGAAAACTAATAACATATTTAGAATCAGCGTATGAAATATGTATGAAAATTTTTTTTTTTTTTTAACTAAAAGAATACCCCAGGGTAAACCGCAAAGATAAAAAGAGTTTCTGGCTCTCTGGCCTCCTGGGATGACGGGGTAGAACTATTTCTCCGGGAGGGCCCCTGAACCCCGGCTCTTGGTATTTGAGGTCGTGGGGTTCCTCCGC
>JABUQX010004021.1:20000-36582 GCA_015478945.1 Trachelipus rathkii | reverse complement strand
TGAACCTAATTTTTAAATCTTATACTCCGCATTTTTTTTAGTGTAATTATTTTATCATCCAATGTTTAATAATTTAATCACATTTCCAGCCTCCCAAATAAAGGGGGACATTGGGCAATATAACTAGTTGAAAGTGGGTGCTACACAAAATTCTTTCCAAACCACTGAGGTAGAAGAACATTTTTTCTATCCACAAGATTATTTATAGTGTTTTCTTGACCCAGAATGCAGGAGATTTTGATTGGACCAGTTTTTCTTCTTTCAGTGTTCAGTTTTAGTTTTACTGTCCCATTTGCAAATAAAACATAGCATTTTAGTGTTTCCAGATTGTTGTCCAAGCAATATTCCCATTACTTTTAAATCACCAGTGTCCATATATGTTCTTCATATTTCACAGTTTAAAAGAGTTTTCATATTTTGATATGTTTCCTTCAAATGAACTGAATGGACTATCATAAATGAACTAAATTTATTGCTGTTATGTAAGAAAACTTCATTCAGGTTACTTATAGAAGAATCTATGAATAGTCTCCAGTCTGCTGGGTTATAGTTGACACCAAAATAGTTCATCAAACCATAAAGATCATGAAAAAAAAAAAAAAAAAAAAATTTTTTTCAGTGAAATAGGGCAATAAATCTTTTTCTCTATGACAATACCAAGAGAATGATATACCTGGAAACAAAATGTCTTTGGTTTCAGTCTTGATCCAAGTAATGCACAGCTTCTTTGCTCAAATTTAAATCTCGAGTCAAATCGTTAAGTTCATTTTGATTGAACAACTGTGGTGTAGAGCCCCTCACATTTTATGGGCGATAAATATCATTTTCAGAATTTTATCTTCAGTAACATCTTTCAAAACAGCAGGTAGAGTTGGCGGCACTGGAAGATCTTCGCAGTGAGGCACTTTTCTCTCTGCCAATGGTATATTGGGTATTCTATTACCTTTACAACATTGATCATACAAAAAGCAATTATCAATATGGTTTGTTGGTTCTCTCCTCATCATAGGGATGGCAAACAGCATTGACTTTTCTTGGCATAGCTCCAATTTCTTAATTAGAACATTAGAAATATAGAGACAGTAAGAAGCCACCTGGGCCTATCGAGACTGTCCTAGTCAACCCAGTAGAACCAATCACTAAACATTTTCATGCAAATCCACAAAGTACCCTAGGGCTTGTCAATAACTTACTTAGTATACACAGTCTATAACTAAAAGAAAAAACTATACATGTTAAACACACTACAAGCTTTAATAACTTTGTTATAGTCATAACATACAGTTTAACCTTAATAACTATTGTAACTAAAAATCTGCCAATTTGGCTTAGTCAAAATATACTATATGATACCCAAACTATCCACATACCAATCTAATCCTGACTTAAATGTTGCAATTGAGTCACACTCAACAACCTCCTGTGGTAAACCATTCCAAAAATTAACAACCCTATTATTGAATGAATGCTTTCTTATATCAAGATGGCCTGCCTTCTTGAATTTTTTCTATCTGTGCCTTCTGTCTTCCATCCATGATCGATCTACTTATGAAGAATTTATTGGTCTCTGTATTATCAATAGATGTAAATATTTTGTAGACTTGTGAAATCCCCTTTCTACAGAAAACATTCCTAACTCCTTCAGCCTCTCCTCATAGCTCTGTGTTGCACTCTCTCTCATAGTACATCTATGTCTTTCCTTAAATAAGCGGCCCAAATTTGTGAACAATACCCTAATACTGGCCTAATATAGCTATTATACAATTTACTTAACTTCCTTTCTCTTGTAAAAGACATTGCAATTTATTATACCAAGCATCATCTTAGCTTTATTCCTTTCTTCCAAACACTGATTAGCTGCTTTCAAATTACTGCTTCTAGTCATACTTAAATCTCTTGCTCCACAGACTAAAGCCAATCCCCATTCATATTGTAGTAAAACTTTTATTTGAGTAACCTATGTGAAGAACCTTACACCTTTTACTATTAAAATTCATTTGCCACTTATGAAGAAAAATTTATGAAGAAATGAGTATGCGCAGTGTTAGAATCAATGAAATACGAAAATAAATTGAGCAATTTCAATTAGTTTTCTTGGTGATTTTTCGAACCAGAACCACAGATTCGTCCTTACCAATCTTAGTAAAAATGATTCCATCAAAATCTATTAAAAGGTTTACGAATTTGGTAATAAACTTATTTATTTAAACATTTGGATAGTTAAGGGATTTTAGCATCTATCTCACTCAAAATGTGCACTCCAGAAAGATGTTTTGTACTCTGAAAAGGCTCAAAACATATTTTCTCAATTTACAGAGGAAGGTGAAATTACAAATCTTACTATAATGAGTGTTCATTGTAGCCACAAAATATAAACGGGAGTTATTCATTTTGCTGTTAATAGAGCTAAAATAATAATTTTTCATTTGTATAAAATATTTTTTTTTCTTAAAATTGCTATTTCAATTACAAAAATATATTTATTTATTTATTTTCATGCCCTTTTATTCTGTAAAGTATACGGGTATATATATATATATATATATATATATATATATATATATATATATATATATATATATATATATATATATATATATATATATATATATATATATATATATATATATGTATATATATAGTAAAGATATAATGGAGAAAATGGTTTCAGGCCACTTCTCTCCCTTTTCCCTGTTCTGGAGAGTCGCCATGCTTTTTCAGATTTCAGTTTGTTTTCTCTCGCAGTGGAAATCGTTCAACCACGGTTCCTTTTTTAAAACTAAACCATGACATCCGGGAAGCCTTCTCAACTGGTGGGATGGTTCTTGGTGTCTTTTTTTGACCTTGAAAAAGCTTATGACACAACGTGGAGAACTGGGGTTCTCCTTAAACTCCACTCGCTCGGTTTCCGTGGACAACTCCCTCTTTTCATTAAATGCCTTCTGTCAAATAGATCCATCCAGGTTCTGTGCTCTTCTATTTGGTATCTGATTTAATGACATCGTTACTTCTATCTGTGTTCTAAGTGTATTACTATTTGCTCTCGGATTTAATGACATCGTTACTTCTATCCCAGCGACAGTCAATTTTTCTCTATGTTGATGACCTTGCGCTATATATAGCCGGTGCCAGGCTGCCTTTTCTTGAACGGCAACTTCAACTAGCTATTGAGAATATTTCACAATGGGGCATGGCTTCCATTTTTCACCCACCAAAACCTCAGCAGTACTTTTTAAGAAAAAAGGAAATCAAAGAACCTGCCACGTTCTTCCTCCTGCAAACCTAACCTTATATGGTTCTCCCTTTCCTGTAACTTCACAGGTCAAATTTCTAGAACTCATTATAGATGACCACTTAACATCCGCACCGCATATTAAACTCCTGAACTTGTCATCGCGTGTTTGACCTATTACGTCATCTCGCGCTCAAAATCTTGAGGTGCTGGACCGCGAGTCCTTATGCCTCTATATCGCCCTAATCCGATCGAAGCTGGACTATGGCTGTGTAGTATATGGTCAGGCCTCCTCAACTCTACTACACCTGTTAAATCCCATCCAAAACGAGGCGATCCGTATTTCCACTGGAGCCTTCCGATCGTCCCCCCTGTCTGAGACTTGAGTTGAATTCAATCAGATCCCTCTCTCTTCGAAGGGATGCACAAGTTATCTTCACTTTCAAACCCCTAATACCGTCTGCTCTCACACCGATTTGCAGGAGATACCTCAGAATCCTAATTACTGGGCCATTTCCAAACACGGTTTATAGCATCCTTAAAATTTCCTTAACATTCCTTTGCAAAAGGTGTTGTTTCCTTATGACGAAGGGCGTACACCTTGGCAATTGTTCCCACCATTTGCTTGTTCCTGACCTCTCTCTCCAAATCTAGCCACCCTGCTGCCTTGTTAAAGGCATCATTCCTGTCTCATTCTGCAGTTCTCTGTAGAATTTACTCCAGTGTTTACAGACGGCTCTAAAACAGATGGGTGCGTCTGCTGTCTTTTCTGACCGCAACCTCTCCCATTAATCTTCCCCATCTCATTTTTGCTACTAATGGCTATAATGATTGCCCTTTCTCGAATTCTATTCCTTAACCAAGATCACTCTTAAGTCATCTATTCAGATTCGCTATTTCCACCGGCGAAAGCGCTTACACGAAGTGATACTTGCACGCCTAAGCATTGACTACATCAATATCACTCATAGTCACTATATGTCACGGGACCCTCCTCCCATTTGCAAATTTTGCCGTCGCCATACCCCCGCAATCTGTTCGCCATATCTTCATTAATTGTCCTAAACTAGGAATCTCCATTCAAGTCATTCTTTCCACTTTATCCATAACACCTTCTAAAGATTATCTCATATCTCATCTGAATCTTCCCACTTTAGCAGTAACTCTATTTTCTTGTATCTTCAAGAAGTGAATATTCATTATAATAATTGATTTTGTTATGCAATATTAGGACTATTAATAATGGATGGATATATTTTTATTTATTTTTATTTATTTTTGACTGAATATTCATTTCACCATTCAAATTTTCCCTGATATTTAAAATATGTATAATCCAGGACCCACCCATGGAGTTGATTATTCAACCCAGTGTGGCCGCTTCTTTGTGAGCCGATAATTTGGTTATTGACTTCATATATATATATATATGAAGATATATATATATATATATTAAGAGTATATATATGATATGTTATTGGTTGTTGTTGTTATATATTAGGTTATATATAATATATATATATATATATATATATTTATATATATATAGAAAATATTGGAGATATTTTATTTGTTATATATATATATATATATATATATATATATATATATATATATATATATATATATATATATATATATATATATATATATATATATATATATATATTTAAATATATATCAACCCCTAAAAAAATTTGGTTATGGCCCTATATATATGTATATATATTTAAATATATATATATATATATATATATAGTATAATATATATATATATATAGAAAGAGCATATATATATAAGAGAGTAGTGTATATATATATGCTATATATATATATATATATATATATATATATATATATATATATATATATATTTTATATATTATTTTTTTACTCATATCCCATGTATAGCTTCGTCTCCCGCTCTGGGTTGGACCAGTTATTTCTTCATATCTGCCACTGAAACTCTTCATCCAGAGCACTCTAGAAAAACATTTTCTGCGCAATGGCTCTGATGCCAGTCCTTGAGCTATACACTCAGGTAGGGTTTCACCTTTTCAGTGGAACTAGCATCCTTCTTCCATTTGGCTTCAAAATTCGTTCAACCAGAGCTCTCCAGATGATCTTGTTTCTAGGAGCAAAAGATTCCAATGCTGGTCCAGGAGTTCTGCAAGCAAAAAAAGTATAAAGGACCGGGTTGCTAGCCCTGTCGCCCTAGAACTATGCGAAGAAATAAAGTCTTCATATGTTCTGTTACTGGTCTCTGAATATCCATTCTCTTATATTCAGTTTTATAGATATATATATATATATATAGCATATATATATATATAGTAGTTATAATATATATATATATATATATATATAGATATATATATATATATATATATATATATATTTATACCGTATATATATATATATATATATATAGTGTATTATGTTATATATATATATTATTAGTATATATATATATATATATATATAGCATATTGTTAAGAATATATATATATATATATTAGTTGTTATTATTATTATTATTACATATATATATATATATATATATTATATATATATATATATCCATATATATATAGTATTATATATATATATTTATATATATATATATTGTTATATACATATATATTATTATACATATATATATATATATATATATAGTTATAAGCATATATATATTATATATATATATATATATAATGCATATATATATTATTAATATATATATATATAGTTATATATGTATATATATAGTTGTTGTTATATATTATTATATATATTATTATTATATATATATGGTTATATAATATATATATATATATATATATATATATATTATATATATATATATATTATAGTTATTAGCATATATATATATATATATATATATATATATAGTTATATATATATATATATATATATATATATATATATATATATATATATAATAGTTATATATATATATATATATATATATATATATATATATATATAAATCGTATATGAATATGTATATATATATATATATATATATATATATATATATATATATATATATATATTATAATATATATATATATATATATATATATATATATATATATATATATATATAAATATATATATATATATATATGTTAGTTAGGATGTGCCGAATATTCGGTAACTATTCGGTATCTGGCCCATTCGGCAAAATACCGAATATCTGCATTCGGCTTTGCCGAACTATTATTATTCGGGCCGAATAGTTTCTTTATAACCAAATTACGTGAACATATGGGAATGTTATTACAATATAAAGTTTAAATTTTGTAAACTGCGATGTTTCAAAAATAAAAATATAGCCAATATGGCGAGAAAATTTTTGTCATTTGTCAGATCCTATAAGGCCTTTGACATTTTTCAATATTCCAAAAAATAGAATTCATTTAGTGATACGGGATAATGGACCAAACATGGTAGCTGGTATAAGGGAGAGTGGCTTGCTATCAATTTCATGTTTTATTCACATGTTGCAACTATGCATTCACGATTCAATATTATGTCAGAAGTCTGTTAAAGATATTTTATTTACTTGCAGAAGCATATCCTCTCATTTTCACCATTCAGCAACGGCAGCTGCAAAGCTTAAAACTTTACAGATGCAGCTGAATGTCAAACAGCATAAATTAATTCAAGACGTTTCTACACGCTGGAACAGAACTTATGATATGCTTAAAAGATTGTTTGAACAAAAAGTTCCCCTATCCATATACGCTGCTGAATGCAATCAGAAAATGTTGACTGATTTTCAGTGGCAAAATTATTCCATTTACTTGAGCCATTTGACGACATCACTAAAACAAGCATTAAACGTGAAGTAACAGTCGCCAAGTGATCCCTTCCATTTTAGCAATAAATCTATTTTTAAATAAGGCAATTAAAAGCAAAAGCTTCAGTGGAATAATAACACTCGTTGAAGAGCTTAAGAAATCAGTAGAAAAAAGACTTTCTAAGTTTCTATGTGATAAATCTTTGTGTGTAGCTATTTTCTTAGATCTGCGATTCAAGCTAATTTTTCAACATGAATCAGATGAATCACTAAAAATATGGTCGTTGAGGCGCATGGAAAGAAATGCATGAAAATTTAGCTCCTGGCTCTTCTGCTGACGATGATTCACGTAGTGGGGAAAGTGAAGCTGAAGGTTCCATTTTCACTTCTTTAATGGATTGTTTTGTGGCATCAAAATCGTCATACAGAAAGAAAGTGAGATGAAAAGAAAGTCCCATTCTTTCTGATCGGAGGATACACAGCAGGTGCGGTAGCACTATTCGAAAACATCAAGAAATAAACAAATATATAAGTTTCAGTCTACTTGACCAAAGTGAAGACAATATATCTCCAATTGGTAAGAAAATCACTAGAAAATGAAGTTTGACTTGAAAAATCAGCAATAAAATACCTTTTCAGCTCCACCTCGTCATCAGTCAAAGTGAAAGAATAGATTGTAATAGAGATAGTTATTTATAAGCCACAAGAAATAGGTTATCCCCTGAAAATGGAGAACTACTAATTGTCATTTAACCTTAGAGCTTATTCAAATGAAGTTTAGTTTAATATCTTTTAACCACGAAACTTTTCAATTTTCATACTATGTTAATGTGAATGGTTTTCTATAGGTAAGAAATAGTTATTATTTATTTTTGTTTTATTACTTTGTATATAACACTGTTAAACATGAAATTTCTTGGACTGGGTTTCGCAATTGATTATTGATGGATTCCAAAAATGTAATCGGTTTTGCATATCACATCGCATTTGTGAGATATTGTGTGTAACACAGATTTGTAAAATTTTATGATTTTACCTTTTCAAGAGGGTCTATCACAAATTATTGGGATATATATATATATATATATATATATATATATATATATATATATATATATATATATATATATATATATATATATATATATATATATATATATATATATTATATATATATATATATATAAATATATATATCTATATTTAGTAAAATATATATTGATATGAAGGGAGAGAAACAAATCGCAATGATATCGCTATGATATGATACATGTCTTTGATAGATATATGTTAAACATATAATACAACTATGAATAAAGAGTAATATGGGACAACAATGAATGTAATAGAAGGAATGGGTTTAGTTAATGTAAACATACCTACGATGGTTAACTTTCTCTTCGTAGACGATCTACTGTGCATAGCGTCTGGAATATCCCTCATCAAGCTCCAAAAATAGTCGGCCATCATATTGATATCCCACTTGCCCTGGTAACGTCCTTCCATGAACTTTAGATCTTGATGGAAGCGTTCACCCTGCTCATCACTAACATCGCCTAGGTTATCCGAAATTTTTTTAGGTGAGAATGTAAGTAGTGCAACTTTATACCCTCCTTCTACATCCATGAGAATGAAAACTGTCTAGCAGTTCCTGTACAATGTTAGTGGTTCTCGGCTTTCCTGTTCCCCAGAAAATTCTGTGCTATATCTGAAAAAGCATTCCACGCTCTTGCCTCTAACACAGTCATTGTTGTAGCAAAGGCAGCATCACGGAGGAGTGTCCGTATTTGTGGGAGCTTTTTTCTTCTTGTCACTCAGACCAGGAAACGTTGAGCATATATAGCGGAAGCATTCACCATCATGGTCCAGGGCCTTCACAAATTGTTTCATCAAACCAAGTTTTGTGTGTAGTGGAGGTAAGATGATGTTTTCTCTCTGTACAAGTGATTCACGTACGATGTTCCTGTCACCTGGCGTCAAGGTTTCCCTCGGTGGCCATTCTCTTTTGGTCATCCTTTGTCGCCCGGCTGTCCCAATAGCACAGGAAGCAGGGATATTTGGTGAAACCTGCTTGCTGACTGAGCAAAATGTTTACCATTTTGAGGTCGACGCATATTTACCATCCATGTACCTGATATTGTAGCCTCTCCAAACTGTCTTGATTTTTGCATACTCCTCTCTCATCCGTACCGAGTACCCTACTGGAACCGAA
Source organism: Trachelipus rathkii (assembly GCA_015478945.1). Taxonomy (NCBI): domain Eukaryota; kingdom Metazoa; phylum Arthropoda; class Malacostraca; order Isopoda; family Trachelipodidae; genus Trachelipus; species Trachelipus rathkii. The sequence continues at coordinate 27,312 of JABUQX010004021.1, read as the reverse complement.
GCATATCTGTTGCAGTTGTGCTACAACACACTTTAAACTGCTCTTGGAAGTGTCAATAAACAGTCGCCACTCACCTGCATCGTTTGCTGGGAGTCCCATAGCGAGTAGTAGGCCTGCAACTTCACTACAATACACAAGGTTACCATCTGACTGGAAGAGCCTAGCTCTGCTTCTCTGTTACGATAAAATGTTACTCTTGTGTAGGGTTGGGATTAAAAACCGTTCGTTTTTTTTTAAAAAACACGTTTTTTTAAAAAGACCAATGGCCAAAATTTTGGGTTTTTTTTTGTTTTTTTAAATTACTTATTTTTCATATATATTAAGTCTTTTTTGGGTATTTAGCATTAAAATACAGTAAATACAATATGTTAAAAGAGGTATACAATATATAAAGTAGAGTTTAGTACTTAATAAAGTTTTATTAGTGCTCTAGGGCATATAATTATTACATTTCATATGATCTATAATATTTATTTATTTATTTTTTATTATTAATATTATATATATATATATATATATATATATATAATATATATATATATATATATATATATATATATATATATATATATATATATATATATATATATATATATATATATATGTATATATATATATATATAATGTATATATATATATATATATATATATATATATATATATATATATATATATATATATATATATATATATATATATATATATATTCTCTATCTAATCTTTTTCTCCCCAAGACTGGTGGTAAGGAGCGTATCAAGCACTGTAGCAGCAGTAGAAGGATAAGGACAAAAGTCAAAAGAGCCCAGCTACACCCCCTCTCTGCTCCCTGTTGAATTAGTGAGACCTGCCAGTCAGAAATCCATCCTGAAGCCACGGGGACCAGACGGGACCCTCACAATGGTAATCATCAGTAAGGGTTCATCCCTTGACCCAGGTGGGCCAACCATACCCTCACAAAAACCCCGCCATTCTCTCCTATTATGCACCTTTATTCTGCCTCTGCCAAACTCACATATTTCTCTCCTTCTGGGAGATCCGTTTACTGGACTCAATCCACTTTTTCTTCGATCTCTCAGCCCGCCGGTTTTCAAACACACCTCTACTATACATCTGCTTTAAAAACCGACTTATCATTCATCCTTTCCATGATGACCTCAAACCATTCAACATACTTCTGTACTATTTCTGTTACACCCTTCACCACACAAGTTTAATATGTCTATCTTCATTTTATCAATTTTTCTCACACCTAGCATGCCCCTAAGATTATCCATCTGAACACATTGAACTTTAGATCTATACCTCTTATTCCAGACCATAGTCTCACTACTATACATAACACAGGTAACAACATACCCTCATGTAAGACCCTAGCGCACTTAAGACTTAGTCCCTTTACATCCACCAACGATTTAATTGCACCAGCCACCTTCCTGCCATTCACAACTTTCCTACTAAACTCTGCATCATCCGTTCCTTCATCCAAACATATACCCTAAATATTTAAACTCAGATATCTGTTCAGCCAGCTCACTCAGTCAACTTCACACTGAGGACTGTGCTCACTCACAACCATAACCTAACTCTTATCTATGTTTACTTCAAACCCCTCCTTTACACACCCTGCCAAATCTCTACCAACTTCAAACTCTTCAGATTTGCCACACAAACCAAATCATCTGCATATAATAGGTAGGGCATCCTCCACTCTCTCCATCATTCTAACACCATTTCCTGTCACGCTCACTTCAATTTTTTCATAACCCCATCCATATATACAAATTGAATAACCAAGACATAACACAACCCTGCCTCACTCAGCTATTAATACTAAACCATCACTTTGACACCATTTATTCTTACACACCACCATCATACATACTGATTCCATTCAGAAGTCATCACCAACACTATATACTAACACCTGCCAGGTTGACTTCCTATTAACCCTATCATACCCTGTTGCAAACGATAAACCTAAATACACTGATTTTCCTCTCTAATTTTCCCTATCATTTGCTTCAATGTTAAGATTTGATCCACACATCCTCAACTACTCCTAAACGCACCTTGTTCTGCACCAATCAGTCCTTCACTGGTGCACCTTCTTCACCCAAACACCAGCATATATCTTCCTACAACACTTAATAAACTAAATACCCTATAATTTCTACTGTTCCCTTTATCTCCCTTACCTTTTATAAAGGTACTATTACTGCTCTCCTCCAATCCTCACAAAACTATACCCTCCATAAACGCTTTATTATTAATTTCCAAGATCCAATCAATCACCATCTTGCCTGTTCTTGATCATTTCACCAGTAATTTCATCTATACCTGCAGATTTACCATTCTTCAACTTTTTCACTCTACCCATTTCCTTCTTTTGCTAATAACCCCATCCCCAAAAATACCTATTCCTTCTTGCACCATCAAACCCCACACACAGTCATTATCAACTCATCTAATATTATCCAGATTTTCAAAGTGTTCTTTCCACACTCCACTAAAATCCATTTCATCAATTACAAAAACACATCTTTATTCATTATTCTAAGCAGGTTCCCTTATTCTAATTCTAACCTTTTCGCGCTTCCTTCCAGAAGAGCTTCCTATTCCCTGTGGTCCCCATTCATCCTCCTTCCAAAACTGTTCATTTACCTCTTCTTTTCTCTCACGTATGTATCTTTTAGCATTCCTTTTTTCCTCCTTATATAATTCCAAGCATCTTTCTTTGAAACTTCATCATTTGCTTTAGTACATTCAACCACGCTTTTTTTACTTTTAACCGCTTGCATCACCTCTTCATTCCACCACCTCACTGTTATCATTCTTACTTCCTAATTTATTCTTTAGCACACCCACATACTTTCTTTTGCACTGCTAACAATTGCTTCCTTCATTTGTTTCCCCAGATTTATTCAGTTTCAATTTGTTCACATTCAACTGATTTACTTGCGAGCGTTCTTACATACTTATCCTTATTACCTTGTTCACTAAACTTCTCACTCTTAATTTACCCATTTCCTTCCGTATCACCTTCTCTTCCTCTCCATCCAAGTCCCCCACTCACTTAATTTTACATAGAACAACATAATGATCCGATGATCCCATCCAAAACTCCCTCACTGATTTAACATCAGATACATACTTCAACACTCCTTCTTCACCAACACAAAATCAATCATACTTTTCACTCTTCGATACCATCTTCTACCTACATCAACTCTAGTATACTTATGGATACTCTTGTGTTTAAAGAAAGTATTACTACACACATACCTGTCCTCACAGAAATCAATCACCTTCCTACCATTCTCATTTTCTCTCCTGACACCCCAAAAACCACCTGTTATACTATTATCCCAAAGATCATAGAGGAGGATATAAGAGAGCAGAGAGCATATAAGAGCAGCAGTGCAGAAGTAGCAGCAGAGAGATATATATTATATATATATAGAGTATATATATATATATATATATATATAGTTATATATACACTGTATATATAAAATCCATATTAATAGTCAATATTTAGGCCTAGAAGGGGTATTGGTACTACTGTATAATTTAAAACATCTTTTATATACATAAAAAGAGGTTTTAGTTTTGAAAAAAACATTTTGTTTTGTAAAAACGTGTTTTTTTTCAAAAAAAAAAAAAAAACTGTTTTTTTCACAACCCTACTTTGTGCCATGGTCCAGTAGTCATTTTTCATGCAACCTCCGAAGCCAACAGCTCAGGAATTTTTGGCAATACAACTCTCATAATAAGATCGTTCAGTCCACCCTAAGAAGGAACAAACATGGATCATCCGACTGGCTTCAGATGGATGAAGACATCATCCAGGTCATTGGCATCCATACATGTAGACGTACTTAGTTACCACATGCTTCCTGAATATCGACCGCAGTAAACTTGCTGCTACTCGTAGATATATGCGGAAGGTAACGTTTATACAGCCTACGTAGTGCGCACATGAATTTTTTGTCATTCCTAGGAATATGCAAAAATAGGGATCCATGATTGCACGAAAACGGGATGTAATAGCAAATCTGAGAATATATATGGAATCAGCACCCTCCGAATTATTTATATATCTAAGTTACAAAGGGTCCATCCAAATATACTTAAATTCTTTTTGTTGACCAGTGGAAGTTTCTTTTTACGCTTCCTAAAATGGATGGCTGAACTTTTGAAACAACTATTCGGCCGAATAGCGAAGGGATTATTCGGCCGAATATTCGGGGTATTCGGCCGAATATTTTTAGCCGAATATTCGGTATTATTCGGTATTCGGCTTTTTCAATATTCGCACATCCCTAATATATATAGTATATATATATATATATATATATATATATATATATAGTATATATATATAGGTATATATATATATATATATATATATATATATATATATATATATATATATATATATATATATATATTATATATATATATATATTATATATATATATTATATAGCATATATATACATATATATATAGTTATATATATATATATATGGTCACTGGTCAGCCCCAGATTAGGCAGGCACCTGTAACTTAAAAACCAATGATACGTGAAAACTGATCATTATTTGAAATCAAAGCGAACATTTTACGTTGGGAAAATGAAGCGTGAAGAAAAAGTAAAAATAAATGTTTGATGTACAATACTGTCGACTTCAAATTTCTGAGACATCTTCCCCCAATATTAGGCTCGGCAAACATCTGGAAAATTACAACTTGCTGAGATGGAATGAAAAATTAATATTTTTTTAAATTTACTAATGTAAATGCATAGTAGTCTGAATCCATACCCCGACCACTGTAGAGATGTTTAGAAATTTTTAAAGTAAGATAAACATTATATTGGTGACATTGCGTATCGGCATGGAAAACTCTTCGTTCTCTTATCACTCCTAATTTTCATTCTGCTCGGAATCGTTGCAAGGATATTGTTCGTCAGGCTAAGCGCACTTTCACCAAAAGAAAGTGCGACAACCTCCTGCTTGGTTTTCCTACTGATAAAAATTTCTGCCCCTTGCAAAAACATCTCTAACAACTTTTGTAAATCTGCCTTTCCTCCCTTATTCGCTCTGATCTGTTGCTAACTCTCCTTCTGATAAGGCCAATCTCTTCGGCCTCCTTTTTTTATAATTCTACCCTGGACGATTCTGCCATCCCTCCTACTCCTTCCTCTCAAGCCTTATGTCTCTACCTGTGATTACACCTGATCGTGTGCATGAGATCCTGAGTTCTATGAACGTCAGGAAGGCTAGTAGCCCAGATGGCATTTCTCCCCGAGTTTTGGAGTGTGCTTCTGAGCTGACGCCTGTCCTCGTTCAATCTACTCATATGTCTAAATATTACTTTTCCTAGTGCGCTGAGCGCATATGTCCAACTGATCCCGAAAAAAGGTAGCCGCCTGATCCTCAACTATCTCTCTATAGCTCTCAACTTGTACTCTATCTAAAATCTTTGAAACTCTTCTTAACTCTTTTCCTGGATCATCTGGAGTCTCATTCCTTTCTTCAGATCACCAGTATGGCTTTCAATGTCTGATACTCAAACTGGTGACATACTTTCCATTCAACTAATTTATGGTCTCTGCCCTTAGACCATGGGAGTCTTCTGCGTGGTGGCGCGCTTGACATATCCAGTGCCTTCGACCGGGTTTATCACAGCGTCACTGCTCTGCTACCTTCCTTTGGGTTTCCTCCTATCTTTGCTTACTCTCCATTCTTCAACTCGTTTTAAATCTGCCCTCTTTTGTTTGTAGAGTTGCCCTCGTCTTCAGCTTTCCGATTCTATTTTTGCCGATCTGCCCGGTGGGGTCACCGTAACCTTGTAAAATTCAACTCTTTAAAAACTCAACTTCTACATATCTCCCTCTCTAAAATGACCTTTCCTATTTCCTTCGACGGCTTTAACGTCTCTCCTAGAATAACATAACGTTCTTATCTAAACACATAACAGCAAACATTTTGGAAACCATATTTCCATGGTTGCTAAGGTGGCCCAAAGAAGCTGCGAGTCTCAGGGTTGCGGGAATTTTTTCCTCTGCACAGCTACCCCAGTTATATAAGGGCCTTACTCGCCCTTGTATGGAGTAGTACTGTTCTCACATTTTGGGGGCTCCGGCTCCACCCTTCTATTGGATAGGGTTGGGTCTAAAGCAGAGGGATCAACTAAACTGTCCCCTACTTTCAAACTCTATTGACCCTCTATCTCTGCGACGTGACGCTCTATCCCTCTCTATAGATACTACGGAGGTAGATGCTCGGGGAGTTGACCTCTGCATTTCACCACCCTTGTGTCGCAAGCCCTTTGTAGCACAGACTTATGCTTGCTCGCACGAATTTAGTGCATTGCGAGCCCCAGACTTGTTCGTTGTGGTGCTCTTTCTTTTTTCTTAGCTATTGGCTCATCTAGAAACTTTGCCTCTTCTGTTTTTCCAGGCATATTTAATCTTCCTCTTTAAAGCCCACGTCTGTGCTCACCTGGAACTTTGTGTTAGACTGGGGATTGGGTGTTTTTTTTTTTTTTATTTTCCACCCCCTCCTTGAGAAGGGCCCAGCCCGTGAGGGGTGGCGATCTGTAAAATGATATAAATATATATATAGTATATATATATATATATATATTTGTTGTATATATATATATATATATATATATATATATGTTATATATATATATATATATATATATATATATATATATATATATATATATATATATATATATATATATATATATATATAAAAAAATATAAAAGTTATTATTAAGGTAATAAAGGAACGAATTAAAAATCATGATTTTTAAAGTTACCCTTAAAATATTGAAAAGATATAAAGAAAACATAATTTTTATGGGTAACACGTCTAAATTAAGGTTTTCAGCGCAAGATGTTAACTTATATTTTTGTGGTTATTTAATAAATTTAATAATTATTAAATTTTTTTTTTTGGTTTCCTCTGCATTAAAATGTTCGACGATTCTAAAAATATATTCAGTTTTTATGTAGCTATCGAAATTTTTGAGATACAGGTGTCACCTAATCTAAAATGGCATATATATATATATATATATATCAGAAAATATATATATATAGCAATATATAACATAAGCAGTTGTTGATGTATAGACATTCATTAGTGCATATCTATGTATATAGGCGGAGATGCTAATATTACATCAAGCTAGATGCATCCACTTAAAGTAGAGCGTTATGGAGCTAACACTACGTTAAGGAGACAGCAGAGTTCTATACACACCAAGAAGGATAACACAGCCTCTTCGCACTG
>JABUQX010004021.1:0-15000 GCA_015478945.1 Trachelipus rathkii | reverse complement strand
TATATATATATATATATAGGGTATTGTATTTCACTTATATATATATATATATAGAGGTATATATATATATATAGATAGTATATATATATATATATATATAAGGTTAAGTATATATATATATATATATATATAGTTATATATATATATAAAGAAGTTATTGTTATATATATATATATATATATATATATATATATATATATATATATATATATATATATATATATATATATATAAGTGATATATAGATATACATATATATATATATATCACACGTAATGTATCAAAGTACGTCTTATCGAAGGTGATTAATGCTTGTAAAATATAGTTATTTATTTTTAGTTTCTTTATTTTCATTTCAACTGATCTGTCCTGTATAACTTTTACGAGTGTTATCGAGGCTCTAATGTTTTGATTTTCCTTATATGATATATATATATATATATATATATAGCAGTTATATAGTATATATATATATATATATATATATATATATATATATATATATATATATATATATGTATAAAATGTACCACGAGTAGATGAGTTCATTAATCAAATAAAACATAGAATTAACTCTCACCCCCGGGTACACACACATCAGATAGCGTATAGAAAAGTTGATGTTATTTTCATATATTCTTTTATAGCTGGTTATTTTCACAGTTCAGCATAGATAATTTTTATTTTATATAATACATAAGGATTTTGTCATTGACAATTTGACCACATTTTCGTGAGTAATCAAATCCGAAATATTATATTTATTAGAATGACTTGCACAAGGGCGAAAGCTATACGTTTCGATGTATTGGGCTAGATTTTTGATCGCCATTCTCTCTAATTTTTATATCTTATTATTTCACTTGTGATCAATACTACGTATCAAATCTGACACTTACAAGAGATCTTCTTTATAAGAACATTAATTATAGTTTAACACCTTTAATTTTATTACAAAAATATATTTTAGCGTGCCTGGGCGATGCCCAGGACACTTGGTAACGGCTCTGATGTCGGGGCCTCACTAACTCGCGTCTTTCCTCCGATACCAGATTTTGCCGGTAGGAGAGAGACGTTCTATTGGCTATTTCAATTTTAAATAATATACAAAAAGAATAAAAACAGTTGTGTGTATTATCTTATACAATGTAAGCAATTTTGCTGTACATAATAATAATAGCTTTTGCCTCCTAAGAGTTCTAGCTTTAGTAATTACAATAAAGATTATAATAGCATTATTTTATATCGTACTATACTTTTAGTACATATTTATGGAGTGACTTTTAAGTCACGATACTGGGGGCATCACATGTAGCACGAGATAATGAGGTCATTAATCAAATAAACATAGAATTAAATTACTCACACCTCGGTTACACTAATTAATAAGATGGAAGGTGTATAGAAAAATAGTTGATGTTATTTTCTTTATTAACATTCTTTTTATATTGTTATTTTTCACAGTTCATAATAGATAATTTTTATTTTATATAATACATAAGGACTGGATCATTGATCCTATCAAATCCGAAATATTATATTTATTAGAATGACTTGCACAAGGGCGAAAGCTATACGTTTCGATGTATTGGGCTAGATTTTGATCGCCATTCTCTCTAATTTTTATATCTTATTATTTCACTTGTGATCAATACTACGTATCAAATCTGACACTTACAAGAGATCTTCTTTATAAGAACATTAATAATAATCTAACACCTTTAATTTTATTACAAAAATAATAAATTTTGTGTGCTCGGGCGATGCCCGAGACACTTGGTAACGGCTCTGATGTCGGGGCCTCACTAACTCGCGTCTTTCCTCCGATACCAGATTTTGCCGGTAGGAGAGAGACGTTCTATTGGCTGTTTCAATTTTAAATAATATACAAAAAGAATAAAAACAGTTGTGTGTATTATCTTATACAATGTAAGCAATTTTGCTGTACATAATAATAATAGCTTTTGCCTCCTAAGAGTTCTAGCTTTAGTAATTACAATAAAGATTATAATAGCATTATTTTATATCGTACTATACTTTTAGTACATATTTATGGTGATTTCCGGTTGATCAAGAATACCCAGCCTCAATTAAAAAATTACATTTTAAAAAAATTTTAAAGTCGGCAAAAATATTCCGTAGAATTTATTTCATTTTTACCGATAAACTCAAATTTTTTTTTTTTTTTTTTTTTTTTTTTTGTTTAAACGCCTAGCTCGCCTGCCGTTAGACCTGCACCCTCTCGTGATGACGTCAGAGGACAACAAGAGCTCATAGCTCCTCCCACTCTCATATGGTACACAGAAAGAACGTTATATCTCTCGTTCCTTCATATAGATTTTAAATGTGATTTCATATTAATTCGAAAAAATATATTAGTCAGACGGCAACATAAAATATTATAAAAATAATTTTGATCAGACATATCTTCCTATTGACACATAAAATAAATTCGTAAATTACTACTTATCATACTTAATAAATAAAATACAATGATTTTTAAAATATGGAGATCTCCAGGCATGCTTTTAAATATACCCACAGACACAAGGTCTTTACAACATCATCTTAAAATATAAATTTTAATCTTTCTAATAAATACCAAGTTACAATTTTCTTCCTCAAAGAAGGAATTTTTATTATATGAATAATAACGGATCTCCTAAAAGTCCGTCTTACAAGCGTTTCTTTGTTCTACATTTTTCGCAATTTAAAATATAAATTTTTGTTACTCTTAAAAATACAAAATTACACTTTCTTTCTTTATTTCTACGGACTCTCTTAACAAGGCCGTTTACACGCATCTTCGTATCGTTTCACATATCAACCTCCATCCCTACCCGATTTGGGGGGATAAGAGTACCGAAGGATAGGGGGTTCCCACCTCCTCACATTGTAAACATTTATTTAAATACACACAAGATTCCTATATTTATCATAAGACACAAAAGAAGTTTATCTGATTTTCCATTATTTTATAACATCCTTCTGCGCCGAATTATAATATATTTTAATTACTTTTTAATAACACAAAATAATTATAAGATTAAATTTTACTTACAAAAATAACTTTGTTAATAAAAATACATTCCAAGCGATGGAGAGGAATTTCTATGTCCCTTTCGAAGCTCTCTGAACGACGTTACAAGTGGCTTATGTGCTCTAACAGACAGGCAATTTTAAGCTTTAGTTCGTTTCTGCATAGAGGCGAATTTAACTTTTGGGTTATTTCGTACCCTTCACAAGTTTCTTCATCTAGGCCTCGTCTTCATCACAGAGACTTTATTTTTCTTTCGTTGTTGTTATTGTTTTTTAGGCTCGCTGGTTCTTGAATTTCAAATTTTACCTAGCGCTTTTCACGAAGTGCTTTTGGAGGTCTCAATGGGGGGGGGGGGGTTTTTCCTCTACCCGTCCCCCATATAATAGCAGGACGAAGCTTTCTGGTATCTGAATTCGTTAGAAGATTTTTTTTTTTTTTTTTTTTTTTTTTTTTTTTTTTTTTTTTTTTTTTTTGGCAGTTTCTTATTGACTAGCTGTACCTCACGCCTGTCAATGTTTTTAGTAGCTATCACCTATTGACTTAAGATCTCGTTTGTTAATTTCACTTGGGTAGTCATTATTATTCTTATTATTAATATTATTATTATTATTATTATAATTATCTGGTCCTTTTTATCAAAAGGTAGATATTCGCCAGTCACTATACTGGGTTGTCACCACAAATGTACCACGAGTAGATGAGTTCATTAATCAAATAAACATAGAATTAACTCCCTCACCCCCTCGGGTACACTAATTAATAGATGGAAGGTGTATAGAAAAATAGTTGATGTTATTTTCTTTATTAACATTCTTTTTATATTGTTATTTTCACAGTTCATAATAGATAATTTTTATTTTATATAATACATAAGGATTTTGTCATTGACAATTTGACCACATTTTCGTGAGTAATCAAATCCGAAATATTATATTTATTAGAATGACTTGCACAAGGGCGAAAGCTATACGTTTCGATGTATTGGGCTAGATTTTTGATCGCCATTCTCTCTAATTTTTATATCTTATTATTTCACTTGTGATCAATACTACGTATCAAATCTGACACTTACAAGAGATCTTCTTTATAAGAACATTAATAATAATCTAACACCTTTAATTTTATTACAAAAATAATAAATTTTGTGTGCTCGGGCGATGCCCGAGACACTTGGTAACGGCTCTGATGTCGGGGCCTCACTAACTCGCGTCTTTCCTCCGATACCAGATTTTGCCGGTAGGAGAGAGACGTTCTATTGGCTATTTCAATTTTAAATAATATACAAAAAGAATAAAAACAGTTGTGTGTATTATCTTATACAATGTAAGCAATTTTGCTGTACATAATAATAATAGCTTTTGCCTCCTAAGAGTTCTAGCTTTAGTAATTACAATAAAGATTATAATAGCATTATTTTATATCGTACTATACTTTTAGTACATATATATATATATATATATATATATATATATATATATATATATATATATATATATATATATATATATATATATATATATATATATATATAAGTGCAGATTAAGTAAAACTAAGGGCTAATTGGGAATGGAAATGTCCATGATGATCAAAATGCCAAAGAATTTTGCCCATGCTTTGAGGTTTAACCTCACATGGCGCTTCTCCCATTATTATTATTATTATTATTATTATTATATTATATTATTATTATTATTATTATTATTATTATTATTATTATATTATTATTATTAGTTTTTGTTTTTTACATTAAATCTAGTATGTACTTCTTGCACATCAACTTTTTTGTCATCTGAACAAGTTAAGCCATTAAGTTTTGTTTTTTATCTTAAGATCATAAAACGTTAAATTATTATGCAACACTATCAAGGTAATATATATATATATATATATATATATATATATATAGTATATATATATATATATATATATATAACAGTTTTTAAGTTTATATATATATAGTTATATAGTTATATAGTTATTGGTTATGTTGTTATAATATATACATATATATATATAGTATATATATATATATATATAAAAAGATTTGAGTTTATATATATATATATATATATATATATATATATATATATATATATATATATATATTTATATATATTAAGTTATTGATACGTGATTATCTTGATATGCTTCTGACGCAATTTTATTCCAAGAATCTAAATCTAACTAATCCTTATCAGAATAGCATATATATATATATATATATATATATATATTTATAAATAATATATAAATATTATATATATATATATATATATATATATATATATATATATATCCCATTATAGTTTAAATTATTAAAGAATCCGGGATTGAATATTATCTATTTATTTAAACGTGAAATTTTTTGTTAATCCACTAATTGCTGCTCTTAACCATACATATGAGGAACCAACTTGGCTGCTACCAGAATTTTTAAGAAATCTGCATTTTATAAATTTTCAAATTAATGCAATGAAGATTCTGCTCCTCTACTCCATCCCCCTATAAATAAAAATCCTTCCTACCCCAGTTTGAGGGACTATAGATTATTAAGTTTTCTTAAATTATTTTGCGTGTGGGTGTTGTGGGTGCTTTAAGAAAGGTATAAGGATCCTCTTCCATGTTTTACTTTTTTTCTTTCCTTTGCTTTATTTGTACTGATACTTGATGGTTTTAACTTTGCTTCTTTCTTTGCTTAGAGATGCACTTAGTGAGTTTCCAGTTAGTTATATAGATTTAAAGGACGATGAATCGTCCGAAATTCGAATGTAGTTACGTAGTTGTAATTTAACTTCTGTACTGTTGAAACTGTTAAAATTCTACGTAAAATAGAGAGGTATAAAAAGGTAGGTAGATTAGGTGGTCATAAAGTATTTCTTTTGCATAGAATTTTAACATTGTTTATTCGTATTGCAATTATTGAAAAAGGTTGTCAACTTCACTGACATTGAATACAGGTGTCTTATTTGTAAAGGTAAACTTAATTGTTTTGCAAGAGTGCGCCAAAGTAGTTCGCAAAAACGACGTAATTGATAAGAACAATGAGCTTATTATTTTTATTATAATTAATAGGAAATATTTGACCTTTTATTAGGGCAAGGTTATCACATCTTCGAATTTCGAAGGTTATTAAAGTAGTCTAGTCCTTCAATTGACGTTTTAAATTTGTAAAAAAAGTGTGTAGAATTAAATGAGGAAAATCATTTATTAATATAAAAACCTGTTTTATTAACAAAAATTTAACTTCTTAAAATTTACCCTTTTTCTTAATCTATCAACCATTAACAAATTTTTAGACAGGGTTTAGAAGAAGAGTGGTCAAGTTCAACAATGTTGAAATTATTTGGTAAATCTTAAAATGAGTTTTAACGGCTATTTTCAGCACTTTTGAAAAAAATAATTGGATTCCATCTGGAAATGCAGGCCTTTAAAGAAATGCTTTATAAAAAAACAATATAAAATAAATTCCCAACCCCGTTGGTGCAAAGGTAAAAGAGTTAAAATAAAGCTTACTTGATCAAATTTTCCCAAAAAAAAAAACTCATAATTTTAAAACTTTTAAGCGGACTTAATTCACGGATCCATAAAATGAAACAGCCCACATCAAAGTAAGTTGGCTCTCTTATTTAATAAGTCATATGAAAATAGAAATTTCTAAACAATAAATTCCCCAACCCCGTATATGCAAGAAAAGTTCTTGAAGAATTACCAATAATGTCCTTTATTCAAATTTTCCGAAATTTTTTTTCTCGAATTTTTTTAACTTTTTAACGACTTAAAATCTATGTCTTTAAAATTAGCGCCAGGCCTATATTCAGTAATGATTGGCACTCTCTTACAAGTGGAATGCTTTATAAAACAAGAAAGTAAAATTAAATTCCCAAACCACGTAGATACCATGTTATAAGAGACTACAATTTTTGCTTGAATAAAATAATAAATTTCAGACAAAGTATACTACCTATCAATATAGCATATTTTGTGGAGAATATTCTCGTTTCCAAAATTATTTCTCAATTTCTTAACTTTTAAACGAGTTAAATTAGGTCTTTGAAATGAACCGGCCTACATCCAGATATATGTTCGCTTGCATATCGAGTCACAGACTTTATAAAACAAAAGCTAAAATTAAATTCCCAAACCATCGTACGTACCAAGTTTAAGAGCTACAATCTTCAATGCTTAGATAAAAATTTTCCAAGCAAAAGCATTATTTTTTGAACTTTTTAACAACCTAATATTGGCCTATATTTTCAAACAGGCTACATCCAGATATGCTGCTTCTCTTGCTTAGGAAATGCTTTATAAAACAATATAAATAAATTCATACCCGCTTAGGTGACAAGGTAAAAGAGTTAAAATAAAGCTTCTTAACTCAAATTTCCAAAAAAAAACTCCATAATTTTTTAAACATTTATAGAGGACCTATTAAGGTCCATAAAAGAAACGGCCCACATCAAGTAAGGTGCCTCTTCTGTAATTACTACGTGCTCTCTATGAACTTAAACTTCTACGATAAAATCCAACCCCGTAGGTACTAAGGTACAAGAGAATTACGATCTTGCTCCTTTATTCAAAATTTTCCGAAATTTTTATCAATTCTTAACTTTTAAACGAATTAAAATATGTCTTTAAAATTAGTCCGGACTATATCCAGAATATTTGGCTTTCTTGCCAAGCTGAGATGCGTTTATAAACAAAAGGTAAAATTAAATTCCAAACCACGTATGTACCATGTTATAAGACCTACAATCATGCTGCTTTAATAAAATTTTACCGAAAGAAATGCATTATTTTTACTTTTTAACGATTTAATATTGGTCTATGTGTTTAAACCAGGCCACATCCAGATATGCTGCCTCTCTTTCCTTAGGGAATGCTTTATAAAAACAAATAGCAAATAATTCCCCACAACCCGTAGATGCAAGGTAAAAGATGTTAAAATTACAGCTTTCTATATATCAATTGTTTCCAAAAAAAAAAAAAAAAACTCATTATTTTATAAACATATTTAGCGACCCTAATTATGGTCCAATAAAATTAACACGCCCACATCAAGATTATGTTGAGCTCATCTTATTAAGGACTCTTTTTTTGAAAACTGATTCTAAATACACATCACAACCGTAGGTATTAAGTTAGCAAGAAGTTACAATCTTGTTCCTTTACTTCAAATTTTCGAAATTTTTTCTCAATTCTTAACTTTTAAACGACTTAATTAGTGGTCTTTAAAAATGAGCCCGGCCTACACTTCAGATATGTTGGCTTCTTACATGGGAATGCTTTCATAAACAAAACTAAAATCAATTCCCAAACACGTACGTACCAAGATATAGAGTACAAGTTACCTATTTCCTAAATTTCCGAAAGAATTGCATTAATTTTTTAACTTTTTAACGAATCTAATATTTTTCTATGTTTTTAACGGCCCACACCCAGATATGCTGTTCTCTTGCCGAGGAAATGCTTTATAAAAACAATATATAATAAAATTCCCAAACCCCGTAGTGAGCAAAGATGACATTCAAAATAAAGGATCTTTAATCACAATTTTCCAAAAAAGAAACATTAACCAATTTTAAAAATATTTTTAGTCGATTGTGAATAAGGTTCAAAAATTTAAACGTCATACATCAAGATATGTTGGCTCTATCACTTTAGGGGCTTTGCATGATATTAAACATCAATTTGGAAAATGTTTCAAATACGTCATGGATACAAAGTATATAAGTGTTACCATCTTTTTCCTTTATTCAAATTTTAAACCGAAATTTGTTCTATTAAATTTATTAACTTTAAACGACTTAATTAGTGTCTTTAATTTAGCGGCCTAATATCCCAGAGTATGTTGGCTCCTCTTAAACAGGGCAGCATTCTTTACTTAAAAAAAAAGTAAATTTGAAATTCCCAATCTGAAGGTTATAAGAGCTAGAAGTCTTGCTGCTTTAAATAAAATTTTCGAAAAGTAACAACATATATTTTTTTAACTTTTTAACGATCTAATATTGATCTATGTTTTTTAAATGGACCACACTCAGATATGCTGTCTCTTTGCTTAGGAAATGCTTTATAAAAAACAATATGATAAATTCCCAAACCATCATGAATAAAACCAGGTAATAACAGTTAAATAAAGGCTTCTTTAATCAAATTTTTCAAAAAAAAAAAGTCTCCATTATTTTTAAACATTTTAGCGACCTAATTTGGTCCATAAATTAAAACGTCGCCACCCTCAAGATATGTTGGTTTCTATTCAGGGACTTGCTTTCATGAAAGAAAATTCTAAATAAATTCCCAAACCCCGTAGGTATCTAGTTACAAGAACTACAACCTTGTTCTAAATTCAATTTCCGAAATTTTTTCCTTATTCTTAACTAGGTATAGAGTTATAATTATGTCTTTAAAATGAGCCGGCCTAAATTTAAAACCACGTAACGTAACCAAGTCTATAAGAGCTACAATATTTCTGCTTTAATAAATTTTCGAAGGAATGGCATTATTTTTTTAAATTTTTAACGACCTAATATTGGTCCATGTTTTTAAACGGACCACATCCAGATATGATGTCTCTCTTGGCTTAGGAAATAGCTTTTTTTTTTTTCCAAATTATATAATTCCAAACCCGTGGTGCAAAGGTAAAGACGTTAAATAAAGCGTTCTTTAATCAAATTTTTTCAAAAAAAACTCCATTATTTTGAAACTTTTAGCGACCTAATTAAGGTCCTAAATTTAAACGGCCACTCAGGTAAATTGGCTCTCTTATTTACTATGTGCTAAATTTAATGAAATTCTAAATAAATTTCCCAAACCCGTAGGTACTAAGTAAAGAATTACAAATCTTGGTTCCTTTATTTAATTTTTCGAATTTTGTAATTCTCACATTCTTAACTTTTAACGACTTAAAGTATATGTCTTTTAAAATTAGCCGGCATATTTTCGACGATATGTTGGCTCTCTTCAAGTGAGATGCTTTATAGAACAAAAGTAAAATTAAAATTCCAAACCACGTACGTACCATTATATAAAGGTACTGTTTCTGCTCTTCATAATTTGTCCGAAAGAAATGCATTATTTTTTAACTTGTTTTACATTCTAATATTAGTACTAATGTTTTTTAAACGCCAATACAGAATATGCTCTCTCTTGCCTTAGGAAATGCTTAATAAAAAAAACAAATATAAATTGAAATTTGTTTTAAATTTGGTGCAAAGCGTAAAAGAGTTAAATAAAGCTTCTTTAATTAGAACAATCATTTTTCAAAAAAAAAACATTCTTCCATATATCTTTAAAAACATATTGGACCTATATATGGTCCTAAATAAAAACGGCCCACATCAGATATTGTTGCGCTCTCTTACTTCAGGACATTGATTTTCCCAGAACAAAAAATTCTAAATTTAAATTTCCTAACACCCCGTAGTATTATTACAAGAATTACAATTATGTTCCTTTATTCAAATTTCAACCGAATTTTTTTCTTCAATTCTTAACTTTTAAACGCCAGTCTTAAATTATGTTCTTTCAAATGAGCCGGATTACAATTTCAGATATAGCTTAGTTCTACATGGTGAGATGCTTTATAAAACAAAGTCAAAATTAAATTTCCAAACCACGTAACGTACCAAGTTATAAGACGCTACAATCTTAGTGCTTTAATAAAAAATTTCTCCGAAAGATGCATTATTTTTAACTTTTTAACGATCTAATATTGGGTAATGTTTTTAAAAAAGCCCACATCCAGACATGCTGTCTCTCTTGCTTAGGAAATACTGTTTATAAAACAAATAAAATAAAATTCCAAACCCCGTGGTATCAAGTTTATAGTTTTCGTTAGTTTTTTTTTTCTTTGTTAAAAAAAAAAAGATTTTTATCAATTTTCAAAAAAAAAAAAAAAAAAACCCTTTTCCCCCCCGCATTAATTATTTAACATCTTAATTTTCTGCCTATTATGATCCAATAAAATAAAACAGCTCAACATCAAGTAGGTTGGGCTCTTTATTCCAGGAGACTCTGCTTCTCTATTAGAAATATAAATTCTGAAATAAATTCCCCAAACCCCGTTACGTATTACGTTAGATAAGAATTACCAAACTGTATCCTGTCTTATTCAAAAATTTTCCGAATTTTTTTATTCTTCAATTCTTAAACTTTTTTTAAACGATCGCTTAAAAATTGTCCTTTAAAACTGATGCCGTCTACCATCCAGATATGGTTGGCTCTCTTACATGGGAGATGCTTTATAAACACAAAGTAAAACTTCAAATTCGACCCATTCTCCCTTAGGAACTGTTGATGAAGAAGATTACATCTTTCTCCTTTAATACAAATTTTCCGAAGAAAGAAAATGCAATTATTTTATTACACTTTTTAACAGATCTAAATTAGAGGATCTTGTCTTTTAAACGGCAACATCAAGAATATGCTGTCTTATCTATGCTTAGACAATGCTTTTAAAATACCATATATACATAAACTCCCCAAACCCAGTAGGGGCAAAGTAATAAAGAGTTAAAATAAAGCTTCTTTAATCAAATATTTCCCAAAAAAAAACTACAATTACATTTTTTATAAAACATTTTTAGCGACCTAACATTAAGGTGCTTACACAATGAAACGGACTCAATCAAGATGATGTTGCGGCTCTACTATATTTAGCGACAAGTTTATAAGAAAATAAACCTCTAATAAGTAAACACGTAGGTACAAAATTACATGAGTTACAATCTTGTTTTTTTATTCAAATTATTTCCGCTAATTATTTTCTCAAATTTCATTAACTTCTTTTTTTTGAAACGACTTACTTCAAATTATGTCTTACTCAAAATGCGCCGGACTTTACATCCGATGATCGTTGGCCTCTTACAAGTAAGATGCTTTATATTTATAAAACAAAGTTAAAATTAATTCCAACCACTCGTACGTACCAAGTATATAAGAGCCTAACATCTTGACTGCTTTAACAAAAAATTTTCGTCACACCTTGCCTTAATTGCTTTCACCATTTTAACGATAAGGACAACCTGGTCTATGTTTTTTTTTTTTTAAACGGCCAACAATCATTTATGCTGTATCTCATTTCTTAGGAACTGCTTTCCTAAAAAATAAATATAAATAATTTCCCAAACCCCGTCCGTAGGTGCAAAGGTAAAGAGTTAAAATAAAGTTCTTTAATCGCAATTTTTCAAAACAAAAAATTCCATTATATTTAGTTTAAAACATTTTTAGCGACCTATTTATCGGTCAAATAATAAAATAAACGGCCCACAATCCAAGTATGTTGCTTCTTATCAGGACTTGTTATTCTCAGAAAAAAAATTCTAATAACATTACCCAAACCCCGTAGGTATCAAGTTACAAAAATTACAATCATGTTTTAGTATTTTCAACATTTTCCAAATTCTCTTCTCATTTGCATTAACTTATTGAAACGAACTTAAACTATTGTCATTTAAAGAGCCGGTACATTAAGATATTGTTGGCTCCTCTTACATCCGGCGAGATGCTGTATAAAACGAAAGTAAAACATTAATTTCCAACACGTACCGTACCAAAAGTTATAAGAGCTACAAATCTTTGGTCATGCTTTAATTCACCTTACCTTGCATAAATGCAATTATTTTATTTAACATTCTATTTTTAACGATCTAAATTGGATATATGTTTTTAACGGCCCACAATCCAGATTAATGTGTTTTCTTCGCTTAAGGAACAATTATTTAGTAAAAATAAAAATATAAATAAATTTCCAACCCTTAGGTTTGCAAGTTGGTATAAAAATGTTTAAAATAAGCTTCTTTATTACATCAAATTTTTCCAAAAAAAAAAACTCACATTATTTTTATAAAATTTTTTAGCGACCTAATTAAGGTGCGATAAATAAAAAATACTGAAACGGCTCACATCTTATGTGAACTTGAGCCAGGGATCGGAGTTGTTTATTGAAAATAAATGTTTCTAAATAACTTACCAAAACACCTAGTAGTTAAGAGTACAAACAGATTACAAAAGTGTCATCTTGTTCCTTTATTTCAAATTTTCCTAAATTTTTTACTCAATTTTAATCTTAACTTTTTTAACGACACTCCCTCTTAAATTTAAGTCTTATAAAATCAGCGGCCATACATCAATATGATCTGGACTCTCTTTACATGGGGAGATGCTTTATAAAACAAAAAGAATAAGAATTATTAAATTCCCAAACCACGTACATACCTACAAAGTTATAAGAGCTACAATCTTGATCTGCTTTAATAAAAAATTCGAAAAGAATTTCGTTAATTTTCTTTTTTTAACTTTATTTAACGAAATCTAATACTTCGAGTCTATGTTTTTTAAAGGACCCATCCAGATATGCCTCGTCTCTTCTTGCTTCAAAAATGCTTATAAAAAACAAATGATAAATAAAATTCCAACCCCGTGATTGTGCAAAGGTGATTACCTTTCCAACGTCATTCAAAACAAATTCTTCTTTACGTAAATATTCTTCAAAAAAAAAAAAATCACTCCATTATTTTTAAAACTCATTTTAGCGACCTAATTATGGCCATAAAATAAAACGGCCTACATCAAGATATGTTGACTCTCTTATGTAGGACGTTTCATACAAAAAAATTTCTAAATAAAATATACAAAACCCCGTAGGTATCAAGTTACAGGAATTACAATCATGTTCTATTCAAATTTTCCGGAATTTTTTTTTCTCAATTTCTTAACTTTTTTTAAAAACGACTTAAATTATGTCTGTAAATCTTTAAAATGAGCGGGCCTGCATTTCGATATGTTGGCTTCGCTTACATGCGGAAGGATGCTTTATAGAAACAAAAGTAAAAATTTAAAAATTTTCCAACACCCACGTACCACAGTACCAACGTTTATTAGAGCTTACATCTTGTGCTCTCCTTTAATAAAATTTTTCGAAAAGAATTGCATTTATTTTTTTAACTTTTTACGATCTAATACTTGGTCATCGTTTTAAAAACATCCACCATTTCAGAAACATGCTAGTCTCTCTTGCTTAAGGACAATACTTTATATAAAAAACAAATAATAATTCCCCAAACCCCGTATAATCGCATAAGGCTTAAAGAGTTCAAAAATTTCAGCCTTCTTTCTAATTCAACTTTTTTTCAAAAAAAAAAAAAAAACTCCGATTATTCTTTTTAAAACTTTTTCGCGGAACACCCAATTATGCTCCATTAAAATTAAACGCGGCCCACATCAAATATGTTTTAGGCTTTCCTTTCTTATTCAGGACCTTGCTTTACTGAAATAAAAACTTCTAAATAAATTCCCCAACAATCCGTATCATTAAGTCGTAGAAGATTACACAATCTTGTTCCTTTATTTCAGCTCTTTCTCCGAATTTGTCATTTCAGTTCTCTGTAAACTTTTCTCTTTTTTTTTTTATCTTTCTAAAATTTAAATTCTATGAAACTAAGAAATCCCAACAACCAGATATGTTGGCTTCCTTACAAGGGAGAATGCATTTATAAAACCAAAGTAAAAAAATTAAATTCTCAAACCACGTAACGTACCAGTCGTAATGACATTTTAAAAGCAAGCTGTTACTAAAAAAAATATCGAAAAAAGAAAGAATTACAATTTTAACTTTTTAACTTTTTTATAATATTCAGTCTATGTTTTAACGCCACATCAGAATGCTGTCTTTCTTGACCTTAGGAAATGCTTTTAAAAAAAATATAGCCAATAAAATTATCCGCCCAAAACCCCCGTACGGCTTGCGCTACAGGTAAAAGATATTTAAGCTTCCTTTAATTCAAATTTCCAAAAAAAAAATACTATCTATTTTTTAAAAACATTTTTTAGCGACCTAATTAAAGGTGCTACATAACAAGACCGGCTCCTGCCAGTTACAGCTATGTTCTTCTCTATTTATTTTGTTCTCAAGTAATTATAGAATAAGATCATTAATAAAGAAAAAACACACGTATCATTCATAT
>JABUQX010004020.1:10000-22578 GCA_015478945.1 Trachelipus rathkii | reverse complement strand
TGAGCGAATTTTTTTTTTTTTTAAATATTTTTTATTTATTTAGAGTGGACCGAAACACCCCTCCTAAAGAGGCGGGCCTGCGTCACCCGCCGACGCTATATTATAATATATTATATATATATATATACATAATAATATATTATATAATATATATATATAAAATTATAAATATATATATATATATATATATATATATAATATATAAATATATTATTGGGGAAAACAATAATGTTGATGAAAGCAAAGAAGAAAATCTTAAAGAAATATAATGGCTAGTCGGAAAGGAATAAAAATATATATATATATTAGGATGCACCAGATCACGCTCCTCTCCAGCTTGGCCGAGTTCCAAGCCTTTTAAGATCTCCGGCTCTGGCGAGACCAAGTCTCCAGCTTTTCCTGCGGAGATCTAATATTTTAAAGGAGGTAGTTAAAAATAAAAATAATTCCATTGAAAGTATAATGAGACATTTTAATGAAATTAAATATATTTAGAAGAACTGATTCAAACAAAAAGTGAAAAACATTTTAATATTTTGTTGTAGTGTAATATTAAGTTAACTAATAACTAATATTTATAACTATTAATAATGTTTAATAATTGAATAGCCTGTAAACACTATTACTAAATTACTAATTAATTTGAATAAAAACTTAAAAGGGGTTGATATCCAAAATGACTACCCAACAAAAAATACAATGTTATTAAACAGCTTTAAAAAAATGCATACAGAAAGTAAATGAAATTGGTTAATAAAGATATATATATATATATAATATAATTATAATTATAATATAATAATAATATATATATATATATATTATATAATTATATAAAAATATATATTTATATATTATATATATATAATATATAGATAATATATAATATATAAATATATATATATAATATATATATATATATAATAATAATATCTAATGAATTAGGTTGGATTAAAAAAACGTTCTTGTTTTTTTTTAAAAAAAACACGTTTTCGTTTTTTTTTTAAAAAAGACCAAGGCCAAATTTTTTTTTTTTTTTTTTTAAATTACTTTTCATATTTCAACTGTTTCTTAGGGTATTTAGCAATAAAATACAGTAAATACAATATGTAAAAGAGGTAATGCAATATAAAAGTAGATTGAGACTAGAAGTTTATTTGTGCTATAGGCATAATTATTACATTTTCACATGATCGACTTATTATTATATTATATTATATTATATATTATTATATTTTATTATATATATATATATAATATATATATATATATATATATATATAATATATATATAATATATATATATATATATATATATATATATGATATATATATATATATATATATAATATATATATATATAATATAATATAATATGATATAATATACTATATTTATATATATATAAATATATATAATATACTAAAAATATATAATATATATATATATCTTCATCTACCTTTCTCCCAGACTGACGGTAAGGTGCGTAACAAGCATCAAAAAAGAAAAAAGCAGTAGAAGAATATGACAAAAGTCGAAAAGAAAGCCAGCCTAACCCCCCCTCCCCTCTGTCATTATAGTAAGGACTCTCACAGTCAGAAAGATCCACCCTATAGCTTACGGGTGGACTGCTGACGGACCTTCTCACATGGTAACAATGTCTAGGTAAGGGTCACCCTGGGCCCGTAGTGGCCACAACGCAACCCCCTCACAAACACCCCGCGCGGATGGGTGGCCATATTATGCATACGGATTGCCGCCTGCCAAACCAGCATCTGTCCTCAGACACGACGGCCCAATCACTCATCGACTCCCAGGGGGGTGGTGGGGGCCGGTCGGTTTCCAAACAAAACTGCCACTAACACCGCCTTAAAAACGACTATCAATTCATCCTTTCCAATGACGAAACCATACCAACATACTTTCATTTATTCTCTCGGTTACCCATTTCTTCACACCACACAACTCTCTAATATGTCATTCCTCATTTTATCAATTCTCCATACCTAGCATGCCCCTAAGATTGTCATCTGAACACATTGAACTTATAGATCTATACTTCTTATTCCAGACCATAGATCTCACTACATTACAATAAACCACAGGGTAACAAAATTAGCGTCATTATAAGACCCTAGCACTCTAAAGACTTATCCCATACATTCACAACGATTTATAAGCCACAGCCACATCCTGGCATCAACATAATACCTAATATTTAACTCAGACACTTGTTCCAGCTTGCTCACACTAACATAACTTCACACTGAGGACTGTCCTCACTCACAACCATAACCTACTCTTATCTAGATTTACTTTCAAACCCTCCTTTACACACCCTGGCAAATCTCTCTACCAATTTCTCAAACTCTGATTCGCCACACAAAACAAATTCATCCGCATACATATAATAGGTAGGGCACCTCCACTCATTCTCCATTCTATCATCTAACACCATTTCCTGTCACGCCCAATTTCAATTCTTTCATAACCCAATCCATAATAAATTGAATAACAAGGAGACATAACACAACCCGTCTCACTCCGACGCTATAATACTAAACCAATCACTTGACACCATTATTATCTACACTACGCCTCACTTTGTATTCATTCTTTTGATTCTATCAGAAGCCTACACCAACACTCCATATATCACTAACACCCTGCCATAGAGCTCCCTATTAACCTATCAATACCCCTGTTGCAAATCCATAAAAAAAACTAAAATCACAATTTATTCTTCTTCTCCCTCATTTTTCATCATTTGCTTCAATGGAAAGATCTGATCCACACATCCCTACTACTCCTAAACGCACTTGTTCTCACCAATCAGTTCCTCAGTCACTCTCAACGAACTCTTTCGACCAAAAATACCAACATATATCTTCTCTATAACACTCAATAAACTAATTTTCCTTTAATTTTACACAGTTCCCTTATCTCCTTACCCTTATATAAGAGTGGTTTTTATTATATAAGGTATTATTATATAAGTATTACATTACTGCTTTCCTTCAATCCCTCGGAACTATACCCTCATAAACGCTTATTACACAACTCCAATCCAATCAATCCACCAATCATCGCTCCGTTCTGATTCATTCCCAGTTTATTTCACTTATACCTGCAGATTTACCGTTCTTAAACTATCTCACTCTACCCATAACCTCCTTTTTGCCAATAACTCATCCCCAAAATAACCTATTCCTTTTGCACCAATCAACCCAACACACAGTCACTAATCCACCTCTTCATTACTGAAAATATTATACAGATTCGAAGTGTCTTTCCACACTCCCCTCACATCCATTTCATCATTACGAAAAACACCATTCCTATTCATATATTCTGAGCAGTATCCCTTATTCTAATGTTTTAACCTTCCCTTCCTCCAGAAGAGCTCCTATTCGCCTTGTATGTCCTAGTTCATCGCTCCTTCCAAACTGTTCATTACCTCTTCTTTTCTTTACGGTACGCAACTTTTAGCATTTCTTTTTCCTCCTTATATAATGTCCGAACATCTCTGTTGAACTCATCATTCTCTTTATACAAATCAACCACGGCTTTTTTTTTTTTACTTTTAACCGCTATGCATCACCTGCTCATTCCACCACTCACTGTTCGCATCTTACTTCCCTACTTTAGCACACCCACATACTTCTTTTGCACTGCTAACAATTGCTTCCAAGATTTATTTAGTTTCAGCTTGTTCACATTTAACTGATTTTACTTGCGAGCGTTCTACATACTTATCCTATTACTTGTTCACTAAACTTCTCACTTGTAATTTTACCATCTTCCTTCCGTATCACCTCCTCTCCATCCAAGTCCCACTAACTTAATTTTTACTTAGAACAACATAATGATCCGATAACCCCATTTCTAAACACCTCACTGATTTAACATCAAACATATACTTCAACATCTCCCTTCTTCACCAACACAAAATCAATCTAACTTTTCACTTCGATACCATCTCTACCTTACACCAACTCTTAGTATACTTATGGATACTCGTGTTTAAAAGAAAGTATTATAACACACACACCTCTTACCTCACAGAAAATCCATCACCTTTTCTTACCATTCTCATTTTCTCCTGACACCCAAAAAACCACCTGTTATACTCTTAAATATGCATTATATATATAATAAACATATATATCCAGATGAATATCTTTAAATCTTTCATAATATATTATATGAAAATATAAATATAATATATACCGATAAAAGCGGTGGCTACTGGCAGGTGGGCCACATGTTTATGCCTGCCAAACATTCCCCAAATATCTTATAAAGAAGTTTATATATCTAAATTACTTATCAAATACTAGGGAGTACTCACCAAAAATTTGCGGCCCTTCGCTCTTGTAGTGGGCCGTGCAGGAGAGTCAAAAGGGCGGTGCCAAAGTTACCCCCGAGCAACTGCGGGCAACTTTGGGCCACCCATGCCAACGGGTTACCCATTGTATGCAAAAGTTGTATTGTAGTACTAATATTCCTTATATGACCTTTTTTATATGATAATATATATTCTTAATATAATATATTAAAAATTATCAGGTATGTATTATGGGAAATTTTCATAAAATTAATTGTACAGCATTTGGCTTTATAAAATAAAAAAATATATAATTCATATTTGAGTTAATAGAAGAATTTGAAAACAAAAAACATATTGCTAGTAACAGTGAGGGGGGCAGGGGGGGGCCCCCCCCCCCCTTTAAGGGGGGGGTCTGGAAAACAACATACTTACCCTCTTGGATTTATGTAATGGGGATTATTATTTACCAATTTCAATGCATGCTGACTGGGGAAATCACCAGACGTTGTCCTCAGCATCTGAGTGTCTGAGTCATTTAAAATTAACAGCCTTTAAATTTTAATTTTATCTTTTAATCTTTTATCTTATTTAAATTTTGTGAAAAAAAAAAATGAATAAAAAATGAAAAAAAAATAAAAAAAAAAGAAAAAAATGAAAAAAAAAATGAAAAAAAAATGAAAAAAATGAAAAAGAAATTAAAGAAAAAAAAATATAAATATAAACATATTATTATATTAAATAAATAAAACCCCTATATTATTTAATTTAAGAGCATTTAGAGCGACCTCACAACTGGCTAAAGTTGCCTCATAACCATAAAATGAAGGGTGGCCAAAGTTACCCCTCCCATTTCAAATGTTAATAAAATTAAACATGTAGCAAATTTTTAAAATTTTAACTGATTATTATTCATGAGCTCTTTCTGAACAGAGATTGCATTTATAAAAAAATTTCTGTGATTTAAACTTTGCGAGATAATTCATAAAAACCACAGGAAGGTGAAAAATCAGATTTTGCAAAATTTTTTGGAAAAATGTTTGTAACTCTATTAATTGTTAATCTCACCTATGATAACAATTGCGCCATAATTTTAGGTAGTTATTAAGGAACAAATGTGTCAGACAGCATATTTTTACGAAAAAATAAAGATAATATTTCCACCGCGTATAGCGTAAAAATTTAGAGCAGGGCGTGGAAATGGCCAAAGTAGCCGCCATATGTTCAAAGTATTAAGCCCCGCTTTACGGTATATATATAATATAATATATAGTATATATATATATTATATATATATATATATAATATATATATATATATATATATAATATATATATATATATATATATAATATATTATATATATATATATATTTTTCCACTTGTAAATATAAAATCCATATTAATAGGCAATATTTAGGCCTAGAAGGGTATTGGTAATTACTGTATAATTTAAAACATTTTTTACTAAAAATAATGATCTCATTCTCAAAAAAAACAAAAAAAAAAAATTTGTTAAAAAAAAGAAAAAAGTTTTTTTTGCAAAAAAAAAACCAAAATTATAAAAAAACGTTTTTTTCACAAAACCCTTTTTTTTATAAATATATATAATTATATATACTCAATCGCTCACAGAGTCGATGTGAGTTCAGAATCTAATACTGACTCACGCAGCTTGTTTCAACATATTCATAAAATTTTCTACTGGTCACAATCTTAAATTTTGCATACTATATATATATATATATATATATATATATATATATTATATATATATATATATATATATATATTTATATATATATATATATATTACGTACTTTATTAAAAGAAAAAATTATTTTATTACTTTATTATTTTATTTTATTATTTTATTACAAAATTCGGTTATGAATTTTTTTTTTTTTTTTTTTAATATATGTTAAACGTAAATTTGGTTAAACAATTCAAATTGTTAATAATCGTCAAAATTATTGCATTATCGGAAAAATATTAATGCAATCAATATATAAAAAAATCAGAACAAAGCATTGATAGGCGATATTCCCCCCCCCCCAAAAAAAAGAGAAAATTAGCCGTTTAAAATTTTCAGAAACGTTTTTTATATTTTTATATAAAATATATGCGTAAAATACACGAAAATCCGTAAAAAAAAAAATTCAAATAATTTTTTAAAACCATTTTTGTAAATGAAATGTTTATAATTTTAATAGGTAATAGTTGAGTTTAACAGATTCTTAAAAAATCGATTTTTTAGAAAAATCAATCGATTTGTTATACCTATGAAAAACACCGTGTCAAATTTAATTTTCGGCAGCACTAAAACACAAAGCCTATGACAAAGCCATGCTTAAACTGCTACTAATGATATCTAATAGCCTAACAACACAATTTTATTTGATAAAAGTGAAAAGAAAACTTGTTTTGCAATAAAAAGCTTCACAGCAAATCATCTTCTATATCATATTAAATTTAAACATGCAAAAAAACGTTCCAAATTCGTATCGATTTGTTGAATGATGTGGAGCAACATTATTTCTTGAAACTACCATCCTTTCGCCATTACGGTCCGGCCACATTTTGATTTCCTATATTCTTAATGAAAAGTTGTTTTAATAAATTATTTTTTACTATTTGACTTTTTTTATATATCCTATTAAAATCAATAAGCACGAGAAACGTGTCGCATTTCCACCACAATTTTGGTCATATGAGTTTTTATCGGATGGTTTCCTCGGTGCGAGCGACAAAGCGAGCCCCTGGGCGTTGCGTAGCTACATCCTCAGGGACAAGTCTTGCTCCGTTAGGAGCAAGCCAAAGGCTTGTAATTATTTATTTAAATCTATGTAACCTGTCTTAGCTTATTATTATTATTATATATCATATATATATATATATATATATATATAATATATTATATAGATATATATATATATATATATATATATATATATATATATATATATATATAAAGCCATAATTCCATAAAAGGGCGAGGTGAGTTATCTCGAAAAGTATTAGACTTACGGAAAAAACTAATTACATATTTGGAATCAGCGCTACAAAGCTTATTAAGCCTATTATATGTAAGTTGTTTTCAATGAATTAAAACTAACGAAGTACCCATAGAATTGGATCAGCATAGATATTTCAGGAAGTATGCGTCGCCGAAGATATCAAGCGTGCCGACGTACGGGGGGGACTTAGTCCCCCCCTTTGTCCCCCATCGGCTTGAGCCCCCTAAAAATTGAAGTTCAAGGAAACATAATTCCATTAGGGGGCTCGAGCCGATGGGGGACAGAGGGGGGGATGAAGTCCCCCCCGTCGTCCACCTAGAGGCCGAAGAGGCCGAGAGACCCCAACTCCTGATATCTATGCGGTCTACTCTAGGGTATTCGTTAGTTTTAAATCATAAAAGACTTTACATATAATAAGCTTGTAACGCTGATTTTTTTTTTTTTTTTTTTTTTTTGCGTTTGCGCTCATTAAATTTATATATGAGAGAGGTTTGCCACCACGGTTTTAAGTACTTTGGCGTGGGTTCGAAAGATACAAAAGAAAAAAAACGATTAGTGAAAAAAATATCGATATTTCGTCAGAATCTGTTAAACTCAACTATTATATTTTAATATACTATGTATGTGAACTCAAGTCAGTAATACTCCACAATTACCAAATAATATATTGACGTATAATATATAATATATATATATATATATATATATTATATAATAATATATTATATATATATCTTTATTTAATATATTTATTATATTTATATATATATATTTGTTTTTTTTTAATATATATATATATAATATATATATATATATATATATATATATATATATATATATATATATATATATATATATATATATATATATATATATATTATATATATATATATATATATATACATATCAATATATTGATTTTGGACAGAGATTTTTAAGAAAATGTGGTCCTATTCTATACCTTTATCTAACATATGTTTAGTACCACTTGAATTATAAATAACATTAAATGTAACTTTTATCACAATAAACATAATTGACGAAAGACATTCACACTTATAGATCATTAGTTGGGGACCTTCCTAAATCTTGAACTGAATTTCTATACTGAAGGTCTCACTCTTAAAGTAAAAAAAATATATTTTGTCAGAATCTGTTCAACTCAACTATTACATAAGTTTTATAGCCCCATTTTATAAATAAGCTAGGTTACTTAAAATAATAGTGGTAAGACTAATGTGATTTGTTTAACATAGGCCTACCTGCTTTCCATCTGGTCTCTCTTAAGCTAACTTTCCAAAACTAATCAATCTATTTAAGACTTTTAACTGATCTAGTTCAAATAAAATCCTCCAAACGAGTTTAAGATGGTCTATTTCCGATAACGAAAATCTTAATAAATGCGGGATGTGACTATAAAGCTGAACAACGTATTAACTGAATTCACTTGCTAGAATCGAAATGGAAAAACGAATTTTCCTATACGTTTCATAGCCTACCCAACTAGACTAATAGCACGATTGTTTTCCATTACCATAGCACGAATTAAAAGCCAAAACTTTCATGCCATCCGTGAAAGAATTCCAAAGTTCTAAGTTTGCGGGTTTTCTGTATAGTCTTTAGCAATTTTCATATTAATTTGTAATTATTTTCTTTTTACGATTTAGTTGGGTACATCGTTGTACATATATAAAGGTAAAGGTATAGCACAGGACTCCACATATTTTCTGAAAAAATTCTGTCCAAAATCAATATATCGATATGTATATATAGGTCGATATATTACTATTATATTATATTAATATTATATTATATATTATATTATATTATATTATTATTATTATATATTATTATTATAAAAATATTCATATATTATTATTATTATTATTATTATTATTATTATTATTATTATTATTATTATTATTATTATTATTATTATTATTATTATTATTATTATTATTATTATTATTATTATTATTATTTTTATTATTTTTATTATTCTTTATATTTATTATATTAATGAAAATTATTTTTTTTATTATTATTTATTGTTTTTATTTATTATTAATTATTATATTATTATTATATTATTGTATATTTTTATATTATTATTATTATTATTATTATTATTATTATTATTATTATTATTATTATTATTATTATTATTATTATCATTATTATGGCTCACACACAAAAAAAGAAATTTAATCTATTCGTTTGTTCAATCTATATCTAATTATTAAAGCAACTGGTTCTTTATTTATTTTTAATAGGTGGGGGTTCCCTTTCACTATCTTAAATCTTAATATTTACAAAATAAATAAGGGGAAATGAAAATGGATTTGGCCGCGAGCAAATCTAATTTTATATAATGTTCTCACCTTTATTGAAGAGATTCCAATTAGGAAACTGAGTTGTAACTTCTTCCGACTCCTTGCATTTGTATATATGTCAGAACTGACTTTCTTTTACTTGGCCTTCTTGACAGGACATAGAGTAGAAATGCTATGCCTTTTTTGTTTCTCATATATAAGAAAAAACATATTTTTATTAGTATTTTGTTATTTTTATTCAACAATGGACACTGTTATTGATAATCTTTAATAATTTTTGGTTTATTCTTTCAAATGCCCAAATTTTTAGGCAGAGCAAAAAATATAGTCTTTTAGATGTTATTATAGGTCTGGGGTGTTCCTCCCAAATATATTTAGTCATGGCTTGCATCATTTTTGCAATCCCAGCGTGACAAATTTTTGGGCGAGTCCCTTACTCATAAGTAAATAAAAAGAAAGTGAAGTGAGATCTAAAGATATGTTTTTGAGTCGTTGACTTAAATTTTTTATTATCATTATTTTTTATGACTTTTAATTATTATTAACGTTATTTTATAATAAACTGAATAAATAAATTAAATTTCACTTATATTATAATTTTATATTAAACAAAATATTATTTACAATCACCAATTTTCAGTTGCCAAATTGCATTATACAAGATATATATTTTTTAACAGAGGGAATTTTGGAAGATCTTATTAAACTGCGAATAGAAAGTGATGTGGAATCGAAAGAACATATTTAAGGACAGAAGAATCTCATCTGGAAGTTTCCGAGGATTTAAAATAGAATAATCAATTTGTTTGGAATTATCACCAAAAAAACATGATTGTCGCGGATGCAAAAAATTTGGTGCCTACTCCATATTGGCTGATGAAACTGCGGATTTGTCAGGCAAAGAACAATTATCTATAGGATTAAGATTTCTAGATCTTGAAAAAATTATTGTTCGAGAAGAATTTCTGGGATTTGAATCTCTTGAAGGGATGGATGGCAAAACCATTGCCAAAACGACTGATTTGTTTTTGTAGAAGAAATTTTTTATCCAAGTCTATGCCTTGGTCAGTGGAACGACGGTTGCTCAGCAATGGCAGGTAAAGAACATTAAGTTCAAAAGAAACTGCAAGAAAAATATATATAAAAAAAGATTATATTTCCAATGTTCAAGCTATTGAATTAATTTAGTCATTAATGACCTAAAGATATATTCAGGAAATTCAAAATACTATTGCCACAATAAAAGACAAATTAAACTTTTTTTAGAGACTCTACTCTAAGAAAAAAACACATTCCCAACTTGCCTAAACTTTGTGAAACCCGTTGGACTCAAAAATATCATAGTATTGCTATTTTCCATACAAATATGATAAAAATCGTTGAATGGTTAGAAAAATTATCAAAGGGAGGCAACAATAAAACTGGAAAAAATCAAGAAAAACAGCTTTTCTTTTATACTGTTCAGCAACAAGACCCATTTCATTTTCATTTTCCTTAATAGCCAAATATTCTGCTTTATGTGGCTAATATATATTCGGGAAAAAAATATTGACCTTTGCAGTGTTCTGATTATGTTCAGAGGAATTTTGAAAGTTGTCAAGACCACCGCAAAACTGCTGATCAAATTATTGCTAATCTGTTCTTAGCCGCTTAATGTGTATTGCTGCAGAGTCTTAGTAGAACTTGCACCACTAGAAAAGTACAATCATTATAACAAAAATCATCCTGCTGAAACTTCTGCTGAATGTTGGAATACTTGTGACTTGTGCCTTATCTTGACTCCCCTTCTTCGTCTTTAGACTAGATTTTCAGAAAACAACGTGCCAGCATTTCATCTTTTTCATTTGCAATCGTTTCTTATGTTAGATGCTCCCGTAGGCAGCACTCTGCGAAGAGTGAAGACGTGGCTAAGAAGCACAATGAACGAATACAGGCTTAATGGACTATTGTTAAGTGCAAAAAGGAATGAATTAAAAACGTAATTGTGAAATTCGATGAAAATCCCAGACATCTAATGTTAGTTTATAACTTTATATTTAATATTAGCTACCACTCAGTAGTCAGTACTTACCAACCCCCATAAATATTACTTTACGTTTCTCAAGTAGGTATTTTTTTTACTCACCTCGTTACACAAAATTTTTAATTACAACTATTGTAGACTTGTTATTGTATTTATTTTAAAAACGAAATTTTTTTTTATTCTATGCTATTTTTTTATTGGCCTTTGAAAAGGCCGAATAAATTGGGAATTTATCGGACAGATTGAGGATATACCCTTCAAAATTCAAATTTTAAACGACTGTTTCCGAAAGAAAGCCACGCCTTGATTTGCCTACCTCAAAATGTAAGCAACGTAATGTTTCGTTATTTACAAACAAATATCTCATCTCCTCCTTAAATAACAGCTTCCTCTTTATGACATTTTCAAAAATAAAGTAATTAAATAATTTTATAAAAAATATTAGGTATTTTTTACTATAATGAAAACTAAAAATATTTGAGATTATAAATAGAATCTTTTGTTACATAAGAAGTCTAATATTTGTTTTACTTTATGGTAGCAAATTTTACCGCGAAATAGTACACACCTACATACACACACATACAAACACACACACACACACACACACACACACACACACACACACACAACACATACACAGAGCGGACCGAAAAATATAACATTTGACTCAAGCTTAAAATTATTATATTTATACTATGTATAGCAAATATTTGACATTTTTATGGGCTGATCGGATAAATTCTTGAAACTAAATAATTTAAAAAAATTAACACTTGCAACACCTCTAAATTACGAACGAACAACAAAATTTGCTTTAATTTAATTGGCTAAAAACTAATGGTTATACACATGATTGGCTGAATTCCAAAATAAAAC